>VWZI01007894.1:564321-608320 GCA_013396835.1 Psilopogon haemacephalus
CCCCACAATGTCAGCAGAAACGTGCTGCTGTTACAGGAGGGGGGCAGAGGTGCTCTTGCTGTTGACCAGGCTTGGCCAGGCTGCAGGACTCCTGCACAACAGCTGCTTTTTTGTGTGTGTGTCAGCAAAAAAAGCTGGGTGGGTGTTTTTTTCCCCCCCTCAAGATGAATTTATAACACTTCCAAATAAAATTGAGAGCAAATTCCCCACTAAACTGTTAAAGGTTTGAATTTTGGGTTGCCTTTTTTGCTTTTGCACTTCCTGAGTGTGTCCCTACAGGGACAGAAGCATTAAGCACTGCCTGTTGATCGCTGGCTGATCCTTGAGGACATCGAGGTGCTGGAATGTGTCCAGAGAAGGGCAACAAAGCTGGGGAAGGGCCTGGAGAGTAGGGCTGGGGAGAAGCAGCTGAGGGAACTGAGGGTGTTCAGTCTGGAGAAGAGAAGGCTGAAGAAGAGAAGCCTCCCTGAAAGGAGGCTGCAGTGAGGTGGGAGTTGGTCTCTTCTCCTTACTATCAGGTGATAAAAGGAGAGGAAATGGCCTGAAATTGTGCCAGGGGAGGGTTAGATTGGAGTTGAGCAAAAATTTCTTTGCTGCAAGAGTGGTTAAGGATTGGAACAGGCTGCCCAGGGAGGTGGTAGAGTCCCCATGCCGGGAGGTGTTCAAGAAACCTGTGGCCATGGCACTTTGGGCCATAGTGGTGTTGGTTGGACTGGATGATCTTAGTGGTCTTTTCCAACCCAAGCAATTCTGTGATTCTATGAGAAGACTCTAGGCTGCTTTTGTAATTTCCAAGGCCTTCTGATTGCCCTATCCAGATTTTCTTTGTCTGGTGAATAATTTGTATCTGCTGAACTGAGTAAGTGGGGAATTAGTTCTGCTGGCCTGGACCATTCCTGTTTGAGAGCTGCTCCTATGAAAGTATCCAATCTCACAAACATACACAGGTCACTCAGTCCACTTCAGTTCTTCTTTTGTATTAAACACTTCTCCTGTGAGAACAGCTTGAGAGGGTTGAGGCTGTTCAGCCTGGAAAAGAGAAGGCTCTGGGGAGACCTTAGAGCAGCCTTCCAGTGCCTGAAGGGGGCTGCAGGAGAACTGGGCTGTAGTTACAGGAAGAGGAACAGTGGCTTCACACTGGAAGGAGCTGGATTTAGATTAGCCATTGGGAGGAAATTCTGCCCTCTGAGGGTGATGAGGCACTGGAACAGGTTGCACAGATAAGCTGTGGAGACTGCAAGCCTGGAAGTGTTGAAAGTGAGGCTGAATCTGGCCTTGAGCAAGTAGGCTGTGGAAGGTATCTAGTGGGGTTGGAGATAGATGATCTTTAAGGTCCCTTCCAACCCAAACTGTTCTACAGCTTTAGTTTCTTTTCCTTTTCTTCTTTTGGAGGAAACAGATCATAAATTGTGTCTTGATTCCTGCTGGGATGTTGGGTTTTGAGAGCAGGAGTGACACACTTGTGTCTCTACAGCAAGACCAACAGGCAGAATAGCATAAACAGGATTGCTAGAAGCCTCCTCAAGTTTTCAAGGGCAGAGCTGTGCTGTTTGTCCTGCTGTTTGGGAGCTATATGGCATACAAGGAGGTTTGAGCCTATATCTCTTTAGATGTTTTTGCACTTGCTGTGACCTGAGGAGGCCTGGAAGACACAGGGATTTTGTTGATAGGTGCTCTGTAGACCTTAGCTGCTGTCTCCCTGCAGTGTTGGGAGTGTTTTGGTTGAGCTGATTAGTTAGTCTTGGCCTGATGATGTATCTGATGCATTCTTCCAAGTCCCCTCATGTGCAGTTGTGGAGATCATGTTACAAACTCTGATTTATGTAAGTGTGTCTTGTTTTCCTAACCTCTCCCTGAGCCTCGCTGCATGTTTTGTTGCTCCACTAACTTGTGTTCTGTGTGGGCTTCTTGTGCCTCTGTGCCACCAAAACAGCAACTCAGCCTCTTAGTGCTCACAGATTGCATTGGGTTGGAAGGAGCCCTCAAAGGGCATCTTGTCCAACCCCCTCTGCAGGCAGCAGGGACACCTCCAACTAGAGCAGGCTGCCCAGGGACACAGCAAGGCTGGTACTGAATGTCTCCAAGGACAGGGCTTCAGCCACAGCCCTGGGCAGCCTGTTAAGGAGTTTCACCACCCTCATTGTGCAGAACTTCCTCCTGATGTCCAACCTAAATCTGCCCTGCTCCAGTTCCAAACCACTGCCCTTCATCCTATCCCCACAGGCCCTTCTAAACAGTCCCTCCTCAGCCTGCCTGGAGGTCCTCTTCAGATATTGAACTGCAGCTCAGAGGTCTCCCTGGAGCCTTCTCTTCTCCAGGCTGTGCAGCTCCAACTCTCCCAGCCTGTCCCCACAGCAGAGGTTCTCCAGCCCTCTGAGCATCTTTGTGGCCTCCTATGAACCCTCTCCAGCAGGTCCCTGTCTCTGTTGTGTTGGGTGCTCCAGAGCTGGGCACAGCACTGCAGGTGAGGTCTCAGCAGAGTAAAACAGAGGGGCAGGATCTCCTCTCTCCATCTCTGCCCACACTGCTTTGGATGCAGCCCAGGCTGCCCTTGGGCTCCCATTGCTGGCTCATGAAGCCTTTGTGTTTGAAATCTGTGGGGTTAAGCAGTCTGAAGCAAGATCTGTTCTGATGACCACATGCAGAGGAGCTTGATCTTTTAAACTGGAGAGCAAGTTGCAGTTCATCATTTAATCCTGTGCCGCGTTGTAGCTGTGTGCAGCTGTGGAACAGAGGGCAAGGAAACACAACAAGATGGTCCTGTGAGAGCTTGTATCCATGGGAGACCAAGATTCTTGGGACTGAAATGGACATTAGGTGCTTAATTGGAACTTGAAAAAGTGATGTCAGCCCGAGAAGGCTTTTTTTTGATCTTTTGGAAGCAGCATACAATTGATTGCTGCTCTCACCAGCAGCAGAGCTCATTGGCTGCATCTGTGTTTTTAAATTAAGAATTACAGAGAACAAATCCTACTTGAGTTGGCTCTTACCTCTTGAATCTTTAATTCTGTAGCCCACAATTGATTATGATGAAGCTGTTCTCTCTGGAGTGGACAGCAACTTGAGGCTGCTTCAAAAACTTAATAATTCATTCCTATTTATGCATACTGTAATACAATAGGTCATAAATGACTAATGTCATAGACCTCAGCAGGCATTGTCAGTAGGACTTCAGGGATGTGGGGCTGTGATCCGAGAGGCTTTCTTAGCCACAAACAGGAAAAGAAATTCATATTTTTCCTCTAACCTTACAAAGCTTCTTGCTTGTTTTCTGCCTCCTTTGTCCTTCAGTGCTTTCTGATACACTGATATTTCGGGTTCATGGAGTGCTTTGGATTGGAAGAGACCTTCAAGATCATCCAGATACAAACCCCCTGCCATGGGCAGGGACACCTCTCACCAGCCCAGGTTGCTCGTGGTCTCATCCAGCCTGGCCTTGAACACCTCCAGGGAGGGGGCAGCCACAACCTCCCTGGGCAACCTGTGCACCAGTGTCTTACCACCCTCACTGCCAAGGATTTCTTCATCTCCAGTCTCAATCTGCCCTCTTCAAGCTTCAATCCATTGCCTCTCATCCTATCACTATAAATCCTTAAAAAAATTCCTTCCCCAGCTCTCCTGTAGCCCTCTTTGAGTATTGGAAGGCTGCTCTAAGGTCTCCCCAGAGTGTTCTTTTCTCCAGGCTGAACAGCCTCAACTCTCTCAGCCTGAGGCTGGCCACTGAACACTGGTGTTAATGTTTGTTTGGAGTTTTAGTGGAGTAACAGTCCATTATTTCCAAAAGAAACCACAGGAGACAAGCATTTTGGTGAAAGTTTGGGGGGTTGTACTCTCAGTAGCCCAAAGGCTGAACAAATACATTTGTTTAGCTAAGAGTTTAATCTTAGCTCATTTTAGCTGCACGATGACCTAGAAGGGCTGGACCAGACGTTCCTTGGGGCACTCTGTGATTGTGTTTGTGATTGTAGGTCAGCAGGACATGGAAGGTCCTTGCAGAAGATGAAGTGCTGTGGTACAGGCTGTGCCAGCAGGAAGGGTACCTGCTGGATGCCAGCATCTCTGCCCACTGCTCCTGGAAGCTGGCCCTCAAGAACTGCCGTGCCAGGGAGCGCACTCTCACCACCAACTGGAAGGTGAAAGGGAATTCTTTAACGGGATCCAGATGCTGCTGGAAAATAGGAGGCTGGTTAGAGTGAGGGGCAGGGAATCCGTTTCAATCCGTTGTCACTCATCCTGTCACTCCCTACCCTTGTCAAAAGTCCCTCCCCAGCTCTCCTGTAGCTCCCTTTCAGGCCGCTCAAAGGTGTCCCCAGGAGCCTTCTGTTCTCCAGGCTGCACATCCCCAACTCTCCCATCCTGTCCCCACAGGGGAAGTTCTCCAGCCCTCTGATTATCTCTGTGGCCTCCTCTGGACATGTCTCAACAGCTCCATGTCCTCCTTGTGCTGGGGACACCAGAACTGGATGCAGTGCTGCAGGTCAGGTCTCACCAGAGCAAAGGGACAGATTTCCCTGGCTGGTGCTGCTGGTTGCATCTGTGCCTAAAGATTGTGAATGCTAAAGAAGAGTGATAGCTTCTCCCTGTAAAATTTGCAGCAGCAAGCATGAAATAGATGTGTTTTCTCCCAGCTCCAGTGCGAGCTTGTCCATGGCCACAGCAAAGCTTGGAGCTCTCCACAAGGCAGCAGCTGTGTCCCTGGCCTAACCCTGTCTGCCCTCTCTCTGCAGAACCGCATCGGAGCTGTCAGCCAGCTGCAGTACGAGCTGGGAAAAGTCCTCTGTGATGTGCACTCTTGGGATGGAGTTGTCATTGCTGGGTGAGTATAGAGTGGTGGAATACTCACTTCATCTCCACTGGTCCCAATCTCACCTATTGCTCTGTAACCAGTACAAAAGAAGCACTTGGTTGAGGCGACAAAGATTAATTTCTCTGACTGCAGTTCCTGTGGGGGTGAGGCAGATTGGCTTGGAAGTGACTAATAATGGTGGTGATCTGCAAGTCATTTCAGCAGAGAAAAAGGCTCTTTCTTTCCATAAAGATCCCTGAATCAAGAGGCTGTTGCTGTGTGCTTGGCAAGCTAACATCAGCAGGACTCTATTTTCTCCATTGGTATTTTAAAGGCAATGTAGGAGGGAATTAAAAACCCAGCCCAAAAAGATGAGACGCTCAAACTTCTTGTTTTGTGATAGAAAGCTTTGTCAGGACCTTGATTTCATCTTGGCTTTGATTTGGTGTATGTAGGTTGTTTGGTTTTGTTTGTTTAACTAGATGCTTTTGCACTGATTTGACTCCTGCATCCAGAGGTCTCTGCCATCTTACTCACTGACTACTGCTTCTGTTACTCCACTCTTCACTACAGTGATGGTTTTCCAGCCTCATTCTGTGTTCAAGGCCAGGATGGATGAGGCTTTGAGCAGCCTTCTCTAGTGGGAGGTGTCCCTGCCCATAGCAGGGGGTTGGAACTGGATGATCTTGAAGGTCTCTTCCAACCTATTCTGTGAGTCTGTGTTTTTGCTGCTGTAGTCAGTCGAGTTCTAGCCATGGCCATGCTTCTGCTGAAGAGCAGTGTGGCCTGAGACCTCTGGAGGGGCAGTGCTACCTTGTGGTGAACCTCAGCACTGGCCATGGGAAGGGCTTGAAGAAGTTCTGTGCCTGGAGTGCTGTTGTGCCTCCTGCCGAGACTTCCTTGGGCCACCATTAAAACACTTCAGCTCCCAGCCTGCTGTGATCTGCAGCTGGGCCCCAGCTCTGCAGATAGCAACCTGACTTCTTTTGTGCCCTTCAGCTTGGGCAACGTGTTCCTGGCCTTGGCTGAGGATCTACACTGCTGTATCTGTTCCACTGGCTCTAATGAAACCTCCTGTACTTCTTTGGGAGCCAGAAACCCCAGTTGTCTCCATGTTGCTGCCAAAACCTCCAGCTCTTCTTTATCTTCATTTTCTCCATTGGGGTTAAATCCAACCGTGCAATATATAGAAGGTAGGCAGAATAAATGAAATGTCTAAAGAATTAATAAACAAAGGCTGTACATGAATTTAGTCCCTGGTTTAGCTTGGGGTATTAGAGAGGTTGGGTTTATGCAGTTCCACATGGTGCTTTCATATTGGTTCCCCAGTTCCTCCAGCATGTCTTGATTCTTGTGTTGAGTTTGCATGGGTGAAGGGAGGATAATTTTGGTTCCTGAAAGGTTCTTGAAGTAGGTGAACAAGCAGGAGAGCACTGAGGAAAGAGCTCCATATGCTTATCCATTGGGAAAAGTGATGTGAGTTTCACTCCAATGGCTTTTCAGTGATTTCCCTTCTCTGAGAAAACGAATTTTAGTAACAAAGCCTCTTTTTGGGAAGCTACCAGAGTATATTAGGTAAAACAACACAGGGAATTCAGAATTCAGCTGTTGGACTTGACCTGCTTAGTAAAAGAAAGGTCGAGACTAGAAGAACAGGAGTTAATTTTAGTCCTTTTGCTGCTTACTACTTGGCCTTCACTCTGGCCACTGGCAACATCTTTTAAACTGCTGCAAGTAGAAAAGTGTTCTGTGAATCTCGCCCAGAAGAGGATGAATTTGTTGTTCTGCCAGTGATGGTCACAGCCTGCAAGACAGCCTCACCTCCCAGTAATATCTCGTGGCAAACATCAAACAGCAGACTTTGCCTTGTAACTAAATCACCAGATGAGCACTTCCTCCCCTTTCAGAGTGGAGCACACCTGGCACTTGCAAAAGTGGTGGCAAACCGTGCAGGGAATGGCTTTGTTCTTTCTGCAGCTCGGTAAGGATTTAGGAGAGGTGGATGGAGGAGTCCTTTGGGGTTTTGTTGTTTGGTTTTTGTGACCCCAAACACAAGCCTCCCCTTTCTCTCTCAGCTTCCAGTCTTGTGCTTTCAGATTTGTCATCCCAGGGTAATGATCTGGTGATCTGTTGCGTTCTTTGGGTACTGAAGAAGTAATTTAATAGTTGAGATTAACAGAAGTCAGTTTTCTTCTGGGTATTAATACTAATTGTCTGTGACACTTGAAGGTTCTGTCTCCAGTTTGGCAACCACTTCTCTGCTTAGCTTTCCGTGGGAGCACTCCTAGGCTGCAGCCTGCAGAGAGCTGTGGTGTGACTCTGCAAGGCTTAAGAAGTTGGGGATGGTCTCAAAGCTGATTTTTGTGCCTGGCATTTCCTAAGCTGTGGCTGGTGGCATTGTCTGTATCTCGTTTTGCTGCAACCAGGTTGCTACTCTGGAGAAAAAACAGGGCCACTGTTTTGAGCAGGGTGTTTTTGATGCCTGGTTTTGGGGAGCAGCTGCAGCACTCTGGCTCAGCTCAGTCAGGCCAGCCAGGCATTGCACTCTCTCTTTATAGCTGGAAACTGTGGCAGTGGATAGCAGCTGCTCCCTGCTTTCAGGATGTTCAACTCAGGATCTTGGGAGATCACAGAATGCTTATGAAAAATAAAAAAAGAGATGGAGAGAGAGGTTGTCCAGCAGAAAATCTGTGGCTGTTGTGTGTTTGGAGTAAGGCTGGGAGCAGTCAGACTGGATGTGAACCTGTGCTGCAATAGACCTAATCTTGTGTTCTTCACTGTACTGTTTCAGACTCTGTTGGAAAGTGGATTAATCTTCGTTTTAGCTATTTTTTTAGCCTTTCTGAGAAGGAATTTGTACAGAATGTGGGCAGAGTGATTTGAACAGCAGCTGCAAGTGTGACACAGGGTTGTAGAGTCATTAAGGCTGGAAAAGACCTCAAAGGTTGAGTCTAACCCTCACCCCAACACCACCATGGCCACTAAACCATGTCCCACAGTGCCATGGCCACAGGTTTTTTTCTTGAATACCTCCAGGGATGGGGACTTCATTACCTCCCTGGACAGCCTGTGCCAATCCCTGACCACTCTTGCACAAAGAAATTTTTCCTCATCTCCAGCCTAACCCTCCCCTGGCACAATTTCAGGTCGTTTCCTCTCCTTCTATCACCTGATTCTACGGAGAAGAGACCAATGTCCCCCTCACTGCAAACCTCCTTTCATGGTGTTGCAGAGAGCACTGAGGTCTCCCCTCAGCCTCCTTTTCTCCAGACTAAACCCCAGTTCCCTCAGCTGCTGCTCCCCAGACCCTTCACCAGTCCTCTTCCTTGACTGCCCTGTCTTTGCTGTGTCCCATGTTCACCAGTCTCTAGCCACAGCTCCCATGCAGCCTAACACGGGGCAGAGCAGGCTGAGAGGGGGTGACAGAGACATGCCTGACCTGGTTCAGGAACAGATCTCTTTGCTAACTTCGTGTCAGGAAGCAGAAATAAGCTGCAGAGGGTTAGCTGTCCCTTGGAGAAACTCACCTATTCCATGCACTCGGCTTTCTCCACGCTGCTGCCAAAGCTCTGCCAGAAGATGGCAGAATATCAAGGATTGATTAAGTGCAACCTGAGCTGCGAGCTGAAGGTGGCTGCTCGCAGCTCCTCGTTCTCCCAGCGCCTTGCATTTGCTGGCTGACATCAGATAATTCAATCTGGCCTGCATGCAAGAGCATCTTGTGTTTATCATTAAAATTTCATCCCAGTGGTTACGATGCTTGTTTTCTGGGTCAGCCCTTGAATCCCTTTTCATTTGAGACAGTGGTGTTTGTGGTTACCTCACTTCCAATCAATGCTGTCTTTGCCAGCCCTTCTAGGGTTACACGTCTCAGAGGAGCTTCTTTAAAGGGATGTTGTTCTCCCCTCTCTCCCTGTTCAATTCAAATGCAGTTTTGTCTTGAAGTCAGAGTTTACTTAAAGCAATTATGTGTCTGCTTGCTGGGCTTTTAGAAATGACTACTGCTGCTTGGCTTAGAATCACAGAAGCAGTCAGGGTTGGAAGGGGCCACAAGGATCAGGCAGTTCCAACCCCCCTGCCATGCCCAGGGACACCCTACCCTAGAGCAGGCTGCCCACAACCTCTGCCAGCCTGGCCAAAAACACCTCCAGGGATGTGGCCCCAAACACCTCTCTGGGCAACCCATTCCAGGCTCTCACCACTCTCACGCTGAAGAACTTCCTCCTCATATCTAGTCTGAATCTCCCCTCCTCCAGCTTTGCTCCATTCCCCCTAGTCCTGTCACTCCCTGGTAGCCTAAAAAGTCCCTCCCCAGCTTTTTTGTAGCCCACTTCAGATCCTGGAAGGCCACAATAAGGTTACCTGGGAGCCTCCTCTTCTCCAGCCTGCACAGCCCCAACTCTTTCAGTCTCTCCTCATAAGAGAAGTGCTGCAGCCCTCTGATCATCCTCGTGGCCTTTCTCTGGACATGCTCCAGCATGTCCAAATCCCTCTTGTGCTGGCCTGGCTTTGGATTCAGTGCAGAATGCTTCCATTTTGTCACTTTCCCTCAGTAAAACCATCAGTTGTTGGGTTTTATTTTTGGGGGGGGTGTTTTTTTGAAGCTAATGCATGCTCAGACAGGAATATTGCTGCTTTTGTTGTGTTTGTTTTTGCCCTTGGCAGCGTTGGCAAGCCCCACTGATGGGCATATGTAGTCATTTGTAGGTAGAGGTTAGGACCTCCTAGAGATGCCAGTCTCAGAGCATGCATCTGGTCCTTGTTTGAACTGTGTTGTCACTGCACAGTGGATCCTGTGGTGTAACATGTCTGTAGCATGTGGTGATGCTGTTTTGCTCTCTGTGAAAAAAGGGACTTTTGACAAGGGCTTGTAGTGATAGGATGAGGGACAATGGATTGAAGCTTGAGGAGGGCAAACTGAGACTGGAGATTAGGAAGAATTTTTTTCCAGCGAGGGTGGTCACAGGCTCACAGGATGTCAGGGGTTGGAAGGGACCCAAAGAGATCATCAAATCCAACCCCCCTGCCAGAGCAGGACCAGACAGTCTAGCTCAGGTCACAGAGGAACATATCCAGTGCCTGTAGGAGAGCTGGAGAGGGGCTTTTGATAAGGACTGGGAGTGACAGGACAAGGGACAATGGATTGAAGCTGGAGGAGGGCAGATTTGGACTGGAGATTAGAAAGAAATTCTTTGTAGTGAGGGTGGTGAGACACTGGCAGAGGTTGCCCAGGGAGATTGTGGATGCCTCTTCCCTAGAGATGTTCAAGGCCTGGCTGGATGAGGCCTTGAGTGACCTGGGCTGGTAGGAAGTGTCCCTGCTGACTGCAAGGTGTGTAGGATAGGATGCCCTTTGAGGGTCCCTTCCAAGTTAATGCAACCTGTGCATGTGTTCTGAATCACAGAATGCTTTAGGTTGGAAGGGACCTCAAAGGTCATCCAATTCCACCCCCTGCTATAGGCAGGGACATCTCCAACTAGAATGCCTCAGTAAATCACCAGATGAACACTTCCTCCCCTTTCAGAGTGGAGCACACCTTTTCTTCAAGTGATGCTCAGAAAAAGGCCCTGAGAAGAAAAAAGAAGGTTCTGAATATCCTGTGTGAGGAGAGGAATCCTCTGGTTTGGAGGCATTGATGTGTTCCTGCCCTCTCCTGCTGAGAAACTAAATGCACTGAAACAATTTTCATAAAGCTGTGTTCATCCTGGAGGAGTCTTCTGGGGAGTTGCAGCTTCAGCCCTGGCACTTGCAAACAGTTTGGGCCTTTCAGTTGAAGTTATTGAGCAACACCCAAACATCTGAGGAGCTGCTACTAGGTGGCAGCTTGCTTTGTTCTCTACCATCACCTCCCACTCCACTTTCCTCTTGCTCAAAGGTGACCTGCAAATGACTTTTTCTTTTTCCAGTAAGAAAATGGGCTTGCCACTCTCTTTAGCTTTATTATGATCTGTGAAACTAGCCCGAAAGGCTTGAAAACACTTTGCTGCACTCTGGAAAACTTGGTGGCAGCTCTCAGCTAATTTGGTTTCTTCGCCTATAGGGGCTCCTGGGCTATTCTCTAGGTATTTATTATTAGCTCTTGCATCTTAATTCAGTGTGCAGACCTGAGGAGGCCAAAATATTAATTAGTAATGAAAATGAATAAAAGTTAACAAACCGAAGGTCTGAAAGAGCCTGAGCAAACCCCCTGCCTTACTTAATTGCTTCAATTGCACCTCTGTAATGGCACAGCCTTGATGGCTTTCTCCCTCCCCTCCCAGCCACAGCAAGCAGGGCTGTAAAGCAGAGCTGTGAGGCAGAAGGTAAGGATGCAGCCTCCTCCCTTCAACCTGCCCCAACCTCTTGTCTTCTCCTCACTCACTCTCAGCATTGTGAAGAGGTAATAATTGTCAGAGCGTCTTTTCTTTTCTTCTTTTTCAAATGAGTCACCTTTAGGAAGGTTGAAAACAGGATGACATCATGAGGTCAGAGGGGTCGGATGACAAACTATAGGGAGCTAGGTAAAGTGACCAGCACGGTGGCTTGCCTGTCATCGTGTAGAAAAGAACCTTCTTTGCAGGTGAAACCAATAGTAGAAGCTTGATACTGCCTCTTTGTGAAGGCTGCTTTTCCAGCCTGCCTGCCTGTTAAGCTGTATTGCCTCACCCCTAGGATTTGGTGGGTGCAGAGGAAGGCCTTGCTGTGGGGAGCTGTGCTGGGTGTGTGGCTGTGGCCAGTGTCCTGAAAGCACAGCTGTGCTCACAGAGTCACAGATTGCTTTGGCTGGAAGGGACCTCAAAGATCAGCCAGTTCTAACCCTCTGCCATAGGCAGGGACAGCTCCCAGCAGCACAGGTTGCTCAGGGTCTCATCCAACCTGGCCTTGAACACCTCCAGGGAAGAGGCATCCACAACCTCCCTGGGCAACCTCTGCCAGTGTCTCATCACCCTTACTGGAAAGAATTTCTTTCTAATCTCTAGTCCAAATCTGCCCTCCTCCAGCTTCAATCCACTGTCCCTGCTCCTGTTACTCCCAGCCCCTGTCAAAAATCCCTCTCCAGCTCTCCTGCAGCCCCCTTCAGGTACTGAAAGGCTGCTCTAAGGTCTCCCTGAAGCCTTCTCTTCTCCAGGCTGAACAGCTCCAACTCTGTCAGCCTGTCCCCAGCCCTCTGTTCTCCAGCCCTCTGATCATCTTTCTGGCATCCTCTGGACCCTCTCCAGCAGCTCCAGGTCCTTCTTGTGCTGGGGGCAGCAGAACTGGAGGCAGTGCTGCAGGTGAGGTCTGAGCAGAGCAGAGGGGCAGAATCCCCTCCCTGTGCTGCTGCTCTCCCTGCTCTGGCTGCAGCCAGCACACAGCTGCCTCTGGGCTGCCAGCGACCAGTGCTGGCTCCTGGGCACTTTGTCACCAACTGACACTCCCAAGCCCTTGTTCTCCAGGCTGCTCTCCAGCCACTCCTTACCCAGCCTATTCTGTATTTTGTAAAGTCTTTACGTTTTAAGCTTGTAAAGCCTGGTTTTCTCATGGGGCCAGGGACAAATCCATCTTTTGTTGTAGTAAACTTCTCACACATTTCATTTTTACCTTTTTCACATCCTACCAGCCTCTGGGCTGTTGCCATCAGTGCCTGGGGTGCAGGTGATAATTTTCCTCTCTGCTCTTTGCAGTGTGTTGTAGTTTGTGCTGCTCCCAACATGTCCACCTATCCATTTCCAATCCCCTTCAAACGATGTTTTTTTTGCCTCTGTCTGAAAATGTGAGATTTGTTGCATTATTTATTTGTCCTTTGTGAAATAATAGGGCTGATGGACCAGATCCTTCCCAAATTGCATCAGAATTCTTCTGGAATTCTTTTGAAAAAGGTAATTTTTTTTTTTTTTTTGTCTCCTGCCATTCTAATAGCCTCAGGCAGTACCCACAGTGCTACGTTTCCTTGGTCAGAGCAGCTGCTTTCATTAATGGGCCTGGGCTGATGCAAGCCACTGGAACCTTGATCTAAGTGCTGGGGGATTCTTGGCCCTAAAAAAAAAAAGAAATTAGCAGAGACAGTTTGGCTTTCTCCAACTTCTGCTGTTGTAAGTGTTCATTAAAATGTTTTGCCTTCCATATAACCCTTTGGCTGCTTTTTGTTCCCTTGGTAGCACATTTGCATGCACTTCAAATTAATAAGCAGGTGAGGCATGCAGGAGGACTTTAGGGTGTTACAGATAACAGTGACAAGCTGCAGGAGAGCTGCAAGCTGTTTGCAGCAGTTTAGCACTCTCCCCAGACCTATGATTTCCTAAGTGAGGCTTTGGAAATGAAGGTATAAGCTTTCCAAAGCTCACCTCTAGTGAGTGGCCCACAGATGGACATGGGTTGATGAACTGGAAATTCAGGTTCCCAGCAACAGAGTTTGGGAACTGATCTTAAGGATGCTTAGAGTGTATTTACTACATCTTAAAAGTGCTTCCAGATCAGTCTGGGTACAGATTAGTCACTTTTTTGGTAGCAGCACTCCTATGTCAAGCAACCCATAGTGCAGTTTGGATGAAATCAGGGATTTTTCTCCTTCACATTCTTCTACCAGCACCGAGGCTGTTTCAGATGCTGGCTTTGGTTTGCCCCCATCTGATTTTTTCTTGTATTTATGGTGCATTTCTGCAGGAGAGCTGCAAGCTGTTTGCAGCAGCTTAGCCCTCTCCCAGACCTATGATTTCCTAAGAGAGGCTTTGGAAATGAAGGTATAAGCTCTCCAAAGCTCACCTTCAGTGAGTGGCCCACAGATAGATGTGGTTTGATGAACTGGGAAGTCAGATTCCCAGCAGCAGAGTTTGGAAACTGATCTTAAGGATGCTTAGAGTGTATTTACTACATCTTAAAAGTGCTTCCAGATCAGTCTGGGTACAGATTAGTCACTTTTTTGGTAGCAGCACTCCTATGTCAAGCAACCCATAGTGCAGTTTGGATGAAATCAGGGATTTTTCTCCTTCACATTCTTCTACCAGCACCAAGGCTGTTTCAGATGCTGGCTTTGGTTTGCCCCCATCTGGTTTTTCTTGTATTTATGGTGCTTTCTCTGCCACGCAGTGTAACAGCAGAAAATGTTCTCTTCTGTTCCATTTGTGTTGCATTTGTTTGTCGTTGTGTTCTATTTATATTCCTTCCTGCCCTATGAAATACTTCTTTATTCTGTCATTGCCTCTTTCCCCTCAAGAAATTCCTCAGCCAAGCTACCTGTTGGTTACAGATGTAGTAGCAAAAGCAATGTCTCCCATTGTAAATGAGAAGACAGGAAGGCTTAGGAACCTCTGCCTCTGTCCCCCAGCCCTGCTCTGGGAGGGGTCTACGCTCTGGTGACCATAGCTAAGCAGTCCATTGTTATCCCTGCTTCAGAGAGGAGCTGTGGGGATGACATCGAGCTGTGTGGTGTGGGTCACAGGCTGGAGGGAAAGGATGGCATCCAGAGGACAGGATGGAGAGGTGAGCCCAAGCCAACCTCATGGAGTTCAACAAAGCCAAGTGTAAGGTCCTGAACACAGGTCAAGGCAATCCCAAGCACAAATCCAGGCTGGGTGAAGAGTGGCTCAAGAGCAGTCTGGAGGAGAAGGACTTTGGGGTGTCAGTTGGTGAGAAATTCCCCAGGAGCCAGCAATGGTTGCAGACAGGGAGGGGATTCTGTCCTGCTGCTTTGCTTTGCTGAGACCCCACCTGCAGCACTGCCTCCAGTTCTGCTCCCCCCAATACAAGAAGGACCTGGAACTGACAGAGTGGGTCCAGAGGAGGCTGTGAAGATGATCAGAGGGCTGGAGAACCTCCACTATGGGGACAGGTTGAGAGAGCTGGGGCTGTTCAACCTGGAGAAGAGAAGGCTTCAGGGAGACCTTAGAGCAGCCTTTCAGTACCTGAAGGGGGCTGCAGGAGAGCTGGAGAGGGATTTTTGACAAGGCCTGGGAGTAACAGGAGGAGGGACAGCGGATTGAAGCTGGAGGAGGGCAGATTTGGACTGAAGATTAGAAAGAAATTCTTTCCAGTAAGGGTAATGAGACACTGGCAGAGGTTGCCCAGGGAGGTTGTGGATGCCTCTTCCCTGGAGGGGTTCAAGGTCAGGCTGGATGGGGCCTGAGCAATCTTGCCTCCTGGGAGCTGTCCCTGCCCATGGCAGAGGGTTGGAACTGGAGGATCTTTAAGACCCTTTCCTACCACCCAGACCATTCCATGATTCTTCATGTCGAGCACAAAGCAGGTGGCAGGATTCCACTTTTCATTTCAGCGTTAGGATTTGAGTTACATTTGCAGTGCTTTTGATGCAGAGGGTTTTGAGCTGGAATATTCTGAATTACCACTGCCTTAACTCGAGCCTCATGGAGAAGATGAAGGTTAGGAGCAATTTTAACCAACTTCCAGAGGGTTTGATCTTGGCTTTGCATATTTAGTTGTACCTTATTCTTAAGCCCACTGAGGAGGTCACTGCCTAGATACCTGAATTAAGCACACAAAGGAGTGGTTAGATGCTTTTGGTGAAGTAAGGATGAAAGGTGTGAGGTGCTCCTTGTAGCAAGGCGATGCAAAGGACTTGCTTTATAAACAGGCATCAGTGTAAGCAGAACCTAGAGCTAAAGACTGTTACTGGAGCAGAATTCCTCCTGCCTTCAGGAAAATGTATTGACATTGTAAGGACTTCATCATCAGATCTTCTGAGTATTAACAGATGGTCACTGACTGCCTGAAACAAAGTTGTTGGGTTTTTTTTGGTTGTTGTTGTTTTGTTGATCACCACAGGTATCTGGAAACTGAACAGGCTTTGCCTTCTGGAAATCAAACCTGACTGTGAACCAAAGGTTTTTGTTTTTTTTCTTTCTCCTTCCTCGCTGTTTTCTTGCTCTTCAGAGAAAAATAATGGGAAAAGCCAAGTGACTGCTGAAATGTCTTCCCAGAAATCTTAGGGATTGTGTTGTGCTAGTGGTGTAAAACCTGCCCTGGAGGCAGTGGACAGAACGGACAGACCCCAGCATCCTGGATGAACAGAAACCCAGCAACAGCCTGCCTGACCTGCTCCTTTGAAGTGCAGCTCTGCAGTGCCAGCAGCCAGCAAGCCGTGGAGGAAAGCACTTTTGTCTTTGCTTGCTGCTGCTGCTGCCATGGACTGAACGAGTGGAGTCTTGACTGCTTGGGAAATGCTCCTGTTCACAGTTTCTCTTTTGTGTATTTGTCAGTTTGTATATTAGTTGCAGTTGTAGTTTGCACAAACACTAATTAGACAGCCATCAGCACTCGGGGCCAAAGGCTTGCTAACAATGCCACTGTGATAGCAGTGTCTTAATTGGTTGAGTATAATTGTCATTAGGCAACGATAAAGACATCTGGGGCTCTGGAGAGAGATCAGCCTCCCCCCCTTCCCCAGATTTGTTCTGGCTATTGCTACCCAACACGGTTGAGCTTTTTCAGATGAGGTTCTGTGTTCTGAGCACTTCCCTGATGTTTTTCTCCTTGTGAAATCGTCTGCCTCTTCAGCGCCACTTCATTAGAGCAGTGCCCAGCTTCCAGCTCTGCTTCCTCCCACATGTGCTCTGCACTTCACCACCTGCTTCCCAGCCATTGTGGGACAGCAGCAGCTTTTAACCCCCACCTCTTTCTCCTTCACTCTTCTGCTTTCACTCACGTGAGAGGGCACAAGGAAATGGTTCGGCTCATTGTGACATTACTGCCGGTAAAAAGTAGTTGAGATGCTTTTGATTAGCAAGGAGATATTTTTATTATGGGATCTTTGTAGCTACCATATGGAAGGGAATGGTTTGCAGCTTCTCTGTACCATCTGCATTCCACCCATTGTTGCTCTATTTCAGCAAGGTTGGGGTTGTTTTTTTTTTGGCTCGTCTGTAAAACTTGAGCTGAATTTGTTCACTCCTTTTGACAGATGTGTTCTCATCTGTCCAGAACAACAGGGCTGGCTTGTCAGGGGAGAAGGACAGATAGAAGCACAGAATGGGGTTGGAGGAGACCTCCAAAGATTAAGTCCAACCCCTCCACCAAAGCAGCATTACCTTGGGCAGGTCACACAACAGCACATCCCAGGTGGGTTTGGAAAATCTCCAGAGGAGACTCTGCAACCTCTCTGGGCACCTTTTCAGTGAGGATGGTGAGACACTGAAGCAGGTTGCCTGGAGAGGTTGTGCATATGTCCAGTATCTGAAGGGGGCCTACAGGAGGGCTGGAGAGGGACTATTGACAGGGTCTTGCAATGACAGGACAAGGGATAATGAGTTTCAACTAACAGAGGGGAGGTTTAAACTGGATGTTAGAAGTTCTTTACGATGAGGGTGGTGAGACACTGGCACAGGTTGCCCAGGGAGGTTGTGGCTGCTCCCTACCTGGAGGTGGTCAAGGCAACCTTGAGCAGCTTGGGCTAGTGGGAGGTGTCCCTGCCTTTGGTGGGGCTTTGGAACTGGCTGAGCTTTGAGGTCATTTCCAACCTAAATCATTCTATGTCCCCTCACTGGAGGTGTTCAAAGCCAGGCTGGATGAGGCCTTGAGCAACCTGGGCTAGTGGGAGGAGTCCCTGCCCACAGCAGCACAGGGACCAGGTGATCTTTATAGGCCCATCCCAGTCCACTTTGGTATGAGTCTGTAAGTTTTGATTTGGTTGAATTCCAAGATAAAGTTAATTTAAGCACTTCTTGTAGTGCTGTGACGTTGGATCTTTAATTCCAGGCTGATGATCCATGTTGTTTTTTTTAATGGATGTGATGTGTCTTGAGCCCTGGATCGTTTCAGTTGCAAGCTCTGGAGAAAAACCAGCAGCAGTACTTTTGGAGAATGAGGCAGCCTCGTGCCTCTTCCCTGCTTCTGCCCTTCTGTCCTCTGCACTGAGCCTTTCTGGACTGGACTCTGGGAGAGTGAGTGTGAGTGTGTGTGTGTGCACTAGGAGGAGATGCTGTTCTTCCAAACACTGCTGCTGTCAGTTGGGAAAGAAAGAGGATTCCCAGGGGATTTGGGGCAGCGTTTGCAGGAAAAGGAGAAGGCAGAAGTGCTGCCCCACTCTGTTCCTTCATCTCCTGCCTTGTCCTGTAAAGCAGTGGAGTAGAAGCCAGGTAAAAAGGTGGCACAGCTCTCCTCTCTTCAGGGCAGACAAAGACTTAATTGTGTCAATAAATCACTGAGGCTTTAGAAATTTTAACCAGTCTGATCCATTGATGAGGCTTTAAGACTTTTCTTTCCAGCAAGAGCAGTAGGTTGGCTGGGGGTGGGTGAAGTGCTTGGTATTATGCTGGGATTAGAGAGCCTTGGCACAGCCACAGTCACCAATCTTTACAGAGCAAGAAGAAGCAGTTTGAAGGTTTGCCATGGTGTAATTTAGAGTCATTACCGATTAGCTCTTTTCTTCTTGCTCACATTGTATCTTTAAAGCTCATCTTGATAGTTGGTGGACCTGTGGTTGCTCAGTTGTGTTCTTGCAGCTTCCATTTACCTGCCTCTCTTGGTGTGCTTGATGCTGCATTCAGTGAGTGGGAATAAGATGAGCAAAGTTGCTGGGTTTGTGCAGAGTATGGGAAGAGGAGGAGAATCAGGCTAGGAGCTGCAAGTGCTGTTGGGTTTTAAGGCATTTTTTTTGTTGCTCACTCAATTCTCCTGCAGCTACCTCTGTTCAGATGTTTTGGGATGAAAAGAAGGACACTGAGGTGCTGCTGTGTCCAGAGAAGGGCAACAAAGCTGGAGAAGAGTCTGGAGAACAGGGCTGGCAAGGAGCAGCTGAGGGAACTGGGAGTGTTCTGTCTGGAGAAGAAGCTGAGGAGAGACCTCATTGCTCTCTACGGCTTCCCGAAAGGAGGTTGGAGCCGGGTGGGGATTAGTCTCTTCTCCAAAAGAGCAAGTGGTAGGACAAGAGGGAATAGCCTCAAGTTGCACCAGGAGGGGTTTAGGTTGGACACAAGGAACAAATTCTTCCCCAGAAAGGTCATCACAAGAGGATGTCGCAGTGAGGTGGGGATTGGTCTCTTCTCTCTAGGATAGGTGATAGAATGAGGGCAAAAGGCCTGAAATTGTTCCAGGGGAAGGTTAGGTTGGAGATGAGGACAAATTTGTTTGCTGCAAAAATGGTCAGGGATTGGCAAAGGCTGCCCAGGGAGATGGTGGAGTGCCCATCCCCAGAGGTGTTCAAGAAACCTGTGGCCGTGGCACTGTGGAACATGATTTAAGAGCCATGGTGGGGTTGGGTTGGTGGCACTGATCTTGGAGGGCTTTTCCAAGCAAAACAATTCCACGGTTCCTTTCCAGATACACATCAGGAGAAGTGAGGCTGTGGGACACCCGCACCTGGGACTACACAGCCCCCATCCTGGAAACAGTGCACGGGCCTGGCGATGCTGGACCTCAGCCACATGTCTCCTTTGTGAGGATAAACAGCTCTCTGGCTGCAGCAGCTTACGAGGACGGTAAGGAAGCACAACTCTCCTCCCTGTTTCACAAATAGAGAAGGGGAGAAAAAACAAGGAAAACAAAAAAATACAAAAACAAAGCAAAAAAAAAAAAAAAGCCACCAACCCACAAAACAAAAACAAAACAAGAGAAGGCTTCACAAAAGCGAAGCAGCTGTGCTCAGCTTTTTTGTGTGCCTCTAATCCTCTGTGTACACACACACACACACACACTTGCTTTTATGTGAGGAAGTTGGCCACTACCCCTCGATGCATTAGGAGGCACTGGAACATAGCACCCATTAAAAACTGCTGTTTAATTCCTACTGGAACTGCTACACAAAGCTTGAGTGCCAGGCTGTAGTCCAGCCAAACTATCTTAAGCAAATAACTTGGTTTTGCTATAAAAATATTAAATATTCTTCCACCAGCCTTCTCCTCTGGCCAAAACTCCCTCGGGGTGCTGTGAAGCTTTGTTATGGGAATAGTGGTAAACTTGCATGGCTAATTAATCTGCCTCCTCTCTTGCTTTCTGGCACAGTGGCTGGATGCACATTTCCTTAACTGAAGCACTGGTTTGTGGTGGTGGCCTATTGGTTATTGTGGACTTAGAGAAATAAAACCTGGCAGCTAATACTGAATGAATCCCTAAGAAAATCCTGCTTATGTGCTCCTGCACAGAGGCAGGGAATGGGTTGGATTGGAAGGGACCTTCAGGATCATGGGCATGATCCATGGGTAGGGACACCTGCTACTAGTCCAGGTTGCTTTAAATTTACCTAGATTTTGAAACTTAGCTTAGAGTGGCCCTATCTTAGAAGGGGCCTTAAAGATCATCTAGTTCTGACTCCCCTGCCATGGGCAGCGACACCTCCCTCTAGACCAGCTTGCTCAAAGCCTCATCCAGCCTGGTCTTAAATCAGGTATGAGACATCAACAGCTTCTCTGGGCAACCTATTCCAGTTTTTCACCACCCTCGTAGTAAAGAATTTCTTCCTAATGTCCAATCTAAATTTACCCTGCTATACTTTCAATCCATTACCCCTCATCCTATCACTACAAGCCTTGGTCAAAAAAGTCCCTCTCCAGCTGTCCTGTAGCTCTCTTCAGGCTGCTCTAAGGTCACCCCAGAGCCTTCTCTTCTCCAGGCTGAACAGTACTTAGATGTTTATATAAACTTAGATATTTATATAATGGGGTACAAGAACCAGAGATTAACTCCTATGTCTACTGGACACAGGAACAGCAATTAAAAAGCCAGGTTGGGGCAGTGCTGGCCAGTTGGGACTCTAGGCTGAGTTGCTGAGGCAGAGCTTAGCTCCTGTCCTCTTTAGAATGTTTGCTTTGACACCTCAAACCCTCTGCTCAGGTAGGAATTAGAAGTGTTTGAAAGGCTTGTTCACATAGTGACTTTGAGCTTGTGAAAAGGAACCCCAGGATGGGCAACCCAAGCAGAGTCTTCAGTCCAGATGTTTTAATTCAGAAGGAAGTGAAATGCTTTCTGTGTGAAAACAAGTGTTCAGGGATCAGCAGCAAGCCTCAGTTTTTTTGGTTTTTAAGCGTGGATCAGAACAGAATGGCTTTCCGTGGCTGAAAATTGTTGACAGGCAACACTTTGTGACAAGAGCCAGTCTGGTCTTGCAGAACACTCAATGAATATCATTTATTTACTGCAGTCACAGGGAAGGCTACCACAGGGATAGTTTGAAGTGGTGGCTTTCAGTCCAGTGTGCCAAACGATGAGCAGCAGAGGGGCTTTTTGTTTTGTTTGCTGCTCTCCCACTGACTCATCTAATAATTTGTCTAGGGTTTTGTTCTGTCATATTCCTCGTTGTCAGTCCTGGGTGTGCTCTGGCTGAAGTGGTTAGCCTGGAGCTGGGCATCTTTTCTTCTTCTGGGTAGGAATGGTAATAGGCTCTGTGATGCAGCAGGGACTCTGCTTTGAGGAGCCTGGTCAGAACAGATTAGTTTCTGTGTGAGCAGGGAATTGCCAAGGGTTTTTTTTAATTTTTATTTTTTTTTTTTTAGGATTTGCTAACTGGAATCTGAAAGCATCTATTTACAGTTTGGTGGAGAGAGTGATTTTGGACTTGAGGGAGGGCGAGGATGACTTTGAAGCGAATGTGTCTGATTGTTCTTTGTTGTACTTTTCCAGCTCCCTGGTTTTGGGTTTTTTTTTTTTTTTCCACCCTCTTTGTTTGCAAGTTTGACTAACACAGAGAAACCATCTGCTAGTGTTGGAGGTGGTGCTGTCAGGCAAAGAGTCTAGACTTCTCTGTCGAATCCCTGGCTAGCAGGCAGCTTCAGATAACATCAGTTTCTCCCAGTTCAACAGAGCTCACGCAGCGATGTCCTTGGCACCCGATCAGAGGGAAGAGCTCCCAGGCAGATTCTGCTCGCGCCCTGCCTGCAGCGCTGCTTGCGAACGCTTCCCGAGGCAGATGAAATATAGCAAGGAGAAAGATTCGTCTTAGCCGGGATGCCTGCATCCAAAGTGAATTGTAACTCCACCACGGCACTAAAGGGAAAAAAAAAAAGGGAATTGTGACTGCCGCTGGTGAACGTTGCCGACGGCGCCGGGCTCGGAGAGACGAGCTGCAAGGAGAGGGAAATGAGAGAGGAGAAAATGAAGTTCCTTCTGCCCGTGCCAGTGCTCAGTGGGGGCACTGGATATACACCTGGGGCAACCAGACTTGGCAACTCGAGCCACAGTTGTGATTTTTGAATTCCAACCCAGTGGCCTCATATTTCTTCTGCCTTGTTTCCTATTGTCAGCACTGGCAGCTCTCCAGTTTGATTTTAGCACTAATTGTGTTGCACGTTACCGAACTGAAATGAATCAAATCAAAATGCTTTTCCTGGAGCATTAGATAAAGCAGGCGAGGGTTCTGGGTAATGAGCAGATGCTGCTAATGCAGGGACAGCAGAGGCCTTGCCAGGACTCCATCTGCTCCATGCTTGCCTGGCTTTGGCTGTGAGCCACAGCTTTTGGGAAACAGCAGTCTACTTTAGCCATCACTCTCCCCCCAGCCCTCTGGAGTCTCGTAGTTTGACTTGCAAACAAAGTGCTGCAACAAGAGAGCAGCCTTCTTTCTTTCTTTTTTTTTTTTTTTTTTTTTTAATTTAAATGCCCTGCTTCCTACTCCTGTAGGCAAGGGGAGGAGTTGCTGTGCTCCTGCACTTCATAGTAATGCTTTGAGACCCATCAGGAGGAGTTAGTGACACTACCCAAGTCGCAGAGTAGCAACACGGAGCAGAGGTAGGTGGTTTCTGCAGGAAGCTGAAGTGCTCTTGCTTGTTGGCAGGCTTTAGGAAGGAAATTTTGGCAGCACTACTTCCTGGAACTGGAAATCTGCTGTCTTGTCCATTCGGATGCCCTTAAAGCTGCTTGTGGGTATTGTCCCTTCTATACTCTCTTTGCAGAGACAGGAATGGAGTCATGAGTTTGGAACTGGATGATCTTAAGGGTCCCTTCCACTCCAAACCATTCTGTGACTCCATCAACCAATGTTTTCAGAAGGTGACAGAGAAGTGTGTTTTGCTTAATTCAAGTGAGGAGTAGCAAGGCTGTGACTTTGAAACAGGGAAAACATTGTGTAGATGGTGTGCATGAAGCAGCTTCTGACCTTCCCATTCAGCTGTGTTTAGAAGCATGAAAACCATGAGCTTGCCCAGACTCCCTGCTCCAGCACCCACAAAGTTGTGTCGTTGGTGGTTTTTTCCAGCTAATGCATATGGAGGTTGTTTCACATCTTTCCTAAAGCTGACAGCAGCTGAAAAGTGACCCCCAGCAGTCAGGTCTCTGCTCTGTGAAGCTGGGCAGCACAGACACTGCTGCTGTTACTGCATTTGAAACATCGCAGGAGAAGGCAGAGAAAGTGGCTCATGGGATAGCAAAATCAGTTTGAGTCAGGTCCTTGATTATTTTTTTCTAACAGATGCTCAATTGCAAAATGTGTCCAAAAAAACTGAAAAAGAAAATCTATCAGGCAGACACAGCAACATGGTGTGAAAACATCCCTGGTAGCATCAACCAACCAAGTGACCTGTAAGGGCATGAGTCAACAGCTGTGTAATGGAGGAGCATGACAGAAGGGGAAGGGAGAAGAGGAGATCCAGAGCAGGAGGAAAAGAGAGGATCCAGAGGTGGAGGAAAGAGGAGACTGGGGGGAAAAGGGGATCCAGAGCAGGGAAGAGAAGAGGAGATCTGGGAAGGGGGAAGAAGAGGGGATCCAGAGCAGGGGGAAAAGAGCAAGAGGAACTCAATTTTCTCTCATGAGGATGAACAAACAGCTGCTTGCAAAGAGATTGTTTGTCCCTTTTGCTTCCCTCCTCCTCCTCCCAAAGAGGGCCCAATTCTGCCTGTACCTCCTCCACCTCCTGATTTTACACAGAAAAAAAAAAATCAAACACTCTCCTGTATTGATCAAAAGCAAAAGCTACAGCTAGGTCTAAAAGTGCTGCCGAGAATCCTCTGTATTCTCTCTGTCACTGCAGAAACATCACAGTGCCTTTATTAGCATGCAGGCCTTTGCCACAGTCAATCATGGGTGTGTAAGAGGATAAAGAGGCAAGCACCATGACAGTTCAAGTTATTAGTATGGCACCATAAAAAAAAAAAAAATGGGGTGTTAAGATTTAGCAGTGCAGATGAGATCACTGCTTTGCACCGTGTATCTGCCTGCCTCCAGCACCCAGCATCTCCAAAGCAAGAGCTTTGCTAAGGTGAAGTTAAGGTTGCAAGCATCCAGTGTCTTGGTTGGGTGGGGGTTTGGGTTTGTTTTAAGATGAGATTTTCACATCAAAATTAGCAGGAATATTTTCACAGCAGGCTACAACCTTGCACCGCACTTGTGATTGTGGCAGTTGAAATCAGACTCCTCAAAGCCATTTAGACTTTAGAGCTTTGTTTCTGATTCATCTTGGCTGAAGGAAATGAGTTAAGTGCAAGGAGCTGCTGAAGCTGGTACAATTGCTGACACTTGGCACTGTAGTCACTGTGCCTGTCTTGCTGTTTGGCATTTCAGCTCAGATTGTGCAAAGAACTCAGGTTCGTAACTTTCTAACCCAACATGTTTGTAGCTTCCAACTCAACGGGTTTGTAACTTCTAACCCAAAGGGGTTGTAACTTCTAATCCAGTATGTAGTGAAGGGTCTGGAGAACGAAGCTGGGGAGGAGCAGGTGAGGGAACTGGGGATGGTTAGTCTGGAGAAGAGGAGGCTGAATGAAGACCTCACTGCTCTCTACAGCTCCCTGAAAGGAGGGTAGAGCCAGGTGGGAGTTGGTCTCTTCTCCCTAGTAGCAGGTGATAGAAGGAGAGGAAAGGGCCTGAAATTGTGCCAGGGGAGGGTTAGGTTGGAGATTAGGAAGAAATTTTTTGCTACAAGAGTGGTCAGGGATTGGCTCAGGCTGCCCAGAGAGGTGGTGGAGTCCTTGGAGGTGTTGAAGAAACCTGTGGCCATGGCGCTGAATGGGGCGTCTCACCCAGAAGAAAGCCTACGTGTGAAAAGTATTCTCACAGCTGGGTCTATGCAGCAAAGATAAATCCTGGTTGCCTTCCTCACATGAATACATCCATTTGTGCCAGTGAGTTGGTTTCAAGTCTTGTCCCACTCCCTGGCCTTTATGTGAGATCTGAATCTTGCCCACTGAGGTGAGTCAGGCTGGCAGTGTTTGGCTCTCTGCTTCAAGGGTCAGTGACTGCATTTACCTGTGGGCAGACTTCAGTGCTGATGAAATCAAACTGCTGCCCCAAAAGGGACATTAATTAAATGCCTCCCGACGTTCTGCTGCTGTATAAGCTATTCCAAATCTTAAGACCAATGGAAGATTGGTCCTAACTCTTTCCAGTGCACACAAGCGTATAAACGAAAGTGCTTTCCAGTCAGTGAAATGGAGGAAAAGCATAAAAAAGAGAAATGAACTGGATATTTAAAATTGGGGGTTCAGGATCTGAAAAGGGAAGAATTAAAAGTAATGTTGGGAGTCACTATTCTCACTTACGTTGTCACCGTGGGACGTAGCTTCATGGCCATGGTGGTGTTGGGTTGTTGGTTGGCCTGGACGACCTCAGATGACTTTTCCAACCCCAACAACTCTGTGATTCTGTGAATACACACAGAAACAGCAGAATGCTCATCACAGAGATGTGTTAACAAGGCTTCACTGAGAGCAAATGTGGTGGTTTTGCATGTTACCTGCCCTCCCCCCGCCTCTGCCTTTTGAAATAAACCCCGGCTAGGACTCAGAACACTGGAAGTTGATAAATGAAACTTTGTATTTACAGCAATGCACAATACACAAGCAAATATTTACAAGGTATAACAGATCTTTACAGATACATACAGTGAAAAGGTAATAGAGAAACACGACAGCCCTCTCAGAGATCCAAATCCCCAAGAGGGGTAACCAACCACCCTTACTACCTTCCCCCCCTTCCCCAGTCTTATCTCCCCACCTTTTGATGCTGCAGATAAGCTGAGGTAGATGGGCCAGGGGGGTTAGCAGTAGGAAAGAAGTTAGTAGAATTATTAAAAACTAGCTCCCAAGGCAGAGAGACAAAGGAATCATGCAAGAGAAGCAGCCTCAGCCCAGTGAGGTCTGAAACCATCTGCTCTATCTATATTTTGGTTATAACTTTTAAAACAACTTTTTTTTTTTTTCCTTTTCTTTCTCAGTGCAGCTCTGGGTGCAGTGCCATCCTGTGTTTTCCTCTCTCAGCCAATAGTCTAATTTCTCACTCAGATTCTCCAATTAGTTCAAACCAGCACAGTAAATCAGCTTCTCTCTCTTCACAGAAGTGTTCTTTAATTGGGATAAATGTTCTGGGGGGGAGGGAGGGTGTGTGTGTGTGTGGAAATCCAAACCCAAAAGGTGGAAGTGCCCCTGCCCAGAGGAGGAGCTTGGCAGCAATATTCATCAGCTGATGACAGTGTCCAGTTCTAACATCCTCGATCTGATCTCACTCCATCTTTTGTCATTGCTGCAGCTTGCTTTGCTTGTTGAAAGCAGCTGTCCTGGAGGGGGGACTTCAGCCATTCCCTGGCTGTTGGTTCAGAGCCAAGGCCTGGCCACGAAGGCTCCCCAAGTGCTGCTGCTGAGGCTTGGTGGGAGGCAGAGCAGGCTGGGGAGGCAACTCTAGAGCCTGAGCTGTCCATTTGGATTTGTTAACTGGTTTGAAGCCTGAGTGTGCGTGCTGCAAGCTGGCATTCTGGTTTTTTTCAAAACCAGTTTAGCAGTTATTTACCTTTCAAGCAATTACCATAATTACCATTATGCAAAGAAGTAATTTGGAGAAGTTGTGCTCTAAGCCCTTATGACTCCGCCGGGACAGTTTTAGTTGGGCCTTATCTTTTTGATGGAAGCCTAATTGCAGTTTTGGCTTTGTGTAAACAAACCAGAGGCAGCTAATTGTTTAGGCAAATAGCAGATTAATTTAAATATGCATCCCTAATAAAACAAAAATGGTCCCCATTATGGTCCTGGTTCCCAGGGCGAGGAATATAAATATTCAGTGGGAGTGCCATTAGACAGGGATCTTAAGGATTATCTGCATTATTTCACATGGGCAGCACTTTCCAGATACCAAACAATCTTTACAAAAGCAGGCATAAATCAATTTAAACTCATTTAGATACCATTTCACTACGTGCAGTTTCATTACCACACTCTTGCTTCACCTCCTCTGGGACGCGGGAGGAATGTTTGCAGACTGGCACCGGTGCCCGTCCACAGCTGCCTGTCAGAGCTTTTATGTCTCCTCCTGAAGGAAGAGCTGCCATTAATCATTTCATCATTAATGGCCTCGCTCATCGAGAAGGAAGGCTTCTCCAGCCCTGTCTGTCACAGCTGAAGATTGCCTCTCTCTTAATTTGCTGCAAAGGTGGCCCAGAAGTCGCCAATTCCCTCTGGCCCTTGTGTTCTGCAATACCTTCTCGATTGCTTCAGGTGGCTCTTGGGCTGCAGCAGCCTCTGCTATGAGGACAGGCTGAGGGAGTTGGGACTTTTCAGCCTTGGAGTGGGTTAAGCAGTTACCTGCCCCCCCCACCTTTTATAAACCCCAGCTAAGACTCAGGACACTGGAAGTTGCTAAATGAAGCTTTATATTTACAGCAATGCAAATATACAAGCAAATATTTACAAGATATAACAGATAGTTACAGAAATATACAGTAAAAAAGGTAATACACACACCACACCCCTCCCAGAGACCAAAATCCCCAAGAGAGGGTAACCAAACTCTCCCCTACCACCTTTTCCCCCTTCCCCAGCTTTGTCTCACCACCTGTTGATGCTGCAGATAAGCTGAAGATCAGAGAGATTAGTGGTAGGAGAAAAAGTTAGTTGTTTTAGTGATTTTACTTTTAATTTAGCCACCAAGACCGAGAGACAAAGGAGAAAGCAGCCACAGCGCCCAACAGACAGAAGCCCTCAGCTAATCTCGTTTGTTTTGGGAACATCTCTTAAAACTTTTTTTTTTTCCTTTCTCAGTGCAACTTGGTGAAGTGACACAATGTGTTTAACTCTCTCTCAGCCAATAGTCTAATTTCTCACTCAAATTCTCCAATTAGCTCAAACCAACACAAGCCTGGAGAAGAGAGGGCTTCCAGGAGACCTTACAGCAACCTTCCAGTATCTGAAGGGGGCCTACAGGAAGGCTGGGGAGGGACTGTTCAAAGGGTCTTGTAATGACAGGACAAGGGGGAATGGGTTCAAACTGGCAGAGGGGAGATTTAAACAGGATGTTAGGAGAAAGTTCTTCACAGTGAGGGTGGTGAGATACTGGAACAGGTTGCCCAGTGTTCAAGGAAGTGTTCAAGGCCAGGCTTGATGAGGTCTTGAGCGACCTGATCTAGTGGGAGGTGTCCCTGCCTATGGCACAGGGGGGTTGGAACTGGATAATCTTTGAGGTCTCTTCCAACCTAAACCATTCTATGATTCAGATGATTGCTTTCATGGAGCATGCTTTCAGATAGAGAATCCCTGCTCTGTGCCAGCGAAAAAATGTGAGTGCAAATGTCTTGGATTTTGACTTGCACTCCTGGGTTCTCTGAGATTTGCATTCTTTAGCTTTTTGAACTCTTTTGGTCTTTCCAGAGCTTTGCTTCTGGTTGTAAACTGTAGGAAAGAGGATTGAAAGCCCTGCCCTGATGGCTGCATGTGCAGAGATTCAAATTCCTCACTTGAAAGCTCTGCAATGTCTCACCACCCTGATTGCAAAGAATTTCTTTCCAGTCTCAATCTGCCCTCCTCAAGTTTCAATCCATTACCTCGTCCTGTCACTTTCAGTCCTTTCCCAGCTTTTCTGTAGCCCCTTTCAGGTACTGGAAGGCTACTCTAAGGTCTCCCCAGAACCTTCTCTTCTCTGGGCTGAACAGCCCCAGCTCTCTCATCCTGGCCTTGTAGGAGAGGTTCTCCAGCTCTCTGATCATCTTTGTGGTCTTCTCTGGACCCAGTCTAACAGTTCCATGTCCTCCTCATGCTGGGGGCAGTGCTGCAGAGCAGAGGGGCAGAATCCCCTCCCTGTCCTGCTGCTCTCACTGCTTTTGATGCAGCCCAGGACACTGTTTCCCATTGGAATTCTTCTAACCTGCCATCTTGAAATGCTCTTGCAGGCTGTTGCTCAGTCCCACACTAATGCACAGTGATGATTTCTGTCCCCAGGAACCATCAGTGTCTGGAGTCTGCTGCTGGGGCGGGAGCCAATCCATCATTACCAGCACAACCAGAGGGTCCAGGCTCTAGCTCTGGCCTCAGAGGGTGCCACTGTGGCAACAGCATCTGGCTTCCAGGTCAAAGTGGAAAGCCCTAATGACAGAGGAGTCTGGCAAACTGCAGGATCATTTGAAATCCAGAAATTGGTGAGTCTGCAGGCTGCTCTTGGGAAAGAACAATCCCATGGATCAGCATAGGTTGGGGACTGACCTGCTGGAGAACAGTGAAGGGGAGAAGGACTTGGGAGTCCTGGTGGATGGAAGGATGCCATGAGCCAGCAGTGTGCTCTGGTGGCCAGTTCTGGGGTGTATTAGAAGGGCTGTGGTTAGTAGGTCAAGGGAGGTTCTCCTGCCCCTCCACTCTGTTCTGGGCCCCCCAGTTCAAGAAGGGCAGGGAGCCGCTTGAGACAGTCCAGCACAGAGCCACAAAAATGATTAAGGAAGTTGAACATCTTCCTTATGAGGAGAGCCTGAAGGAGCTGGGAATGTGCTGCTTGGAGAGGAGGAGACTGAGGGGTGACCTGATTCATGTTTGTAAATATGTGAGGGGTTAGTGCAAGGAGGATGGAGCTGGCTGATGCTCAGTGACAGGACAAGGGGCAATAGGTGGAAGTTGAGGCATAGGAGGTTCCATGTGAACCTGAGGAAGAGTTTTTTTCACTGTGAGGGTGACAGAGCACTGGAACAGGCTGCCCAGAGAGGTTGTGGAGTCTTCCTCTCTGGTGATATTCAAGAACCACCTGGAATTGTGCCAGTGTGATCTGCTCTAGGTTATCCTGCTCTGGCAGCAGGGCTGGACCAGATGAGCTTTCGAGGTCACTTGCAGCCCCTGACATTCTGTGATTCATTCTGTGATTCATTCTACTCAGCTTCATTCCAGGAGCTCTTCTCCTGATATGCTACTTATTTTTGGTCGAGTTAAGGGCGATCTTAACAAACATCTTGCCAGAGTTTTGTTGCCTGAGCTAGGTAACAGCATCATCAGCTAGGGGCTGGGATTTTGGCGCAGGTTAATGGGCTGAGCTTTCCATCACTGCAGAGCAAGGGTGAAATGCTGGCTTAAGCTACAAGTGAAAATGAATGGAAGTCCATATGGTGCAGGAGGTTGGCTGTTTGCAGTTTTCTTGGGGTTTTTTTGTCAACATTAAACTAAGCTGGCTCATTCTGAAAAGCAGTTTTCTCACATGGAACTGGAGCTGAACCTCCAGGTCTCGTTCCAGATCAGCGCTCGCTGATTAATTCTGAGGCAGGATGTTGCAGATGAGCTAATAGTGTCACTTGTGAAGCTGTAACTAGGGGGGCAGCTCCTTCAGGTTGCACCTTCTGTCACTGAAGTTTGGAGACTCTTAATTAGAAATCAGAAGATGAAGTTGTGCTCTCCCTGAGGGTATCTGAGGGGAAGGAAATGCCTAGCAATAGAGTCTTGTGGCTTCTGTCTCATTGCAGGAAGCTGCCTGTGCAGCTAGTGGGTATGAAGGTGTGGGTTCACAGAATCCCAGCATGGTGGGGTTGGAAGTGACCTCTGGAGATCATCCAGTCCACCCCACCTTGCTAAAGCAGCTTGCCCAGCATCACAATGCCCAGCTGAGCTTGGAAGATCTCCAGAGAAGGAGACTCCACAACCTCTCTGGGCAGCCTGCTTCTGGCCTCCAGCACCCTCACACCAAACAACTTTCTTCTATTCAGATGGAATCTCCTGGGTTCTAGTTTTGCCTGCTGCCCCTTGTCCTGTCCCTGGGCACCACTGGCAAGAGTCTGGCCCCAGCCTCTTGACCCCACCATGTATCTCTTGCTGAGCATTGCTCAGATCCCCTCTAGGGCTGCTCTTCTCCAGGTTCAGCAGTCCCAGGTCACTCAGCCTTTCCTCCTCACAGATGCTCCAAGCCCCTCAGCATCTTTGTTGCCCTCTATTACACACTCTTCAGTAGTTCTGTCTCTCTTGAATCCCCTTGTGATGAATCTCCTCTTTTAAATCTAAGTCAGTCTTAAAATATTAAAATAAAATCCTCAAACATTTTACTTGGGCTTCTGGTAAAAATGTTCAGACACCATCATACACTGCATTGTAGCCAAAGTATTTGCTTTGTGTGTCCAGCTCTGGAGCCCCCAGCAAAAGAAGGACATGGAACTGTTAGACTGGGTTCAGAGAAGGCCATGAAGATGATTAGAGGGCTGGCAGGAGTGAATCACAGAAGCATCCAGGTTGGCAAAGCCCCTCAGGATAAGCAAGTCCAACCTATAAACTTACTCTACAAGATTCACCTTAAACTATGTCCCCAAGCACCACATCCAAACCACCCTTAAACACATCCAGGGTGAGTGATTCCACCACCTCCCTGGGCAGCTCATTCCAGTCCCTGACCACTCTCTCCACTAAAAACTTTTTCCTAACGTCCAATTTAAACCTCCCCAGCCTCAGCTTGAGGCCACTCCCTCTCATTCTGTCTCCAACTACCTGTGAGAAGAGCCCAGCAGCAGCCTCTCCACAATGTCCCTCCAGGTACCTGTAGACTACTTCAGGCAGTGAAGGAAGAGAATGTTTTGGCTGTAATAAAAGGTCTGCTCTTTTCAGGTCAACTTCCTTCACGTGGTTCCAGATGTGGCAGGGAGTCCAGTGACAGTAGCAGCTGCAGAAGACATTGTCTACCTCCTGAAAGCAGAAGCTCCTGGCAAAGTTCTCCACTCTGTCTATGGGCAGCCTGTCACATGCCTCGATGTGTCTGCTCATGAAGCAGCCTTTGGGGTCAGAACCTTTGGCTGGTTGCTGAATGAGCCCAACCAGGTATTTTTATTAATTTATTTATTTATAATTTGCAGTAAGATATTTATACCTTCAGACTCACCAAAGGAGTAAAGACTTCATCCCTCTGACCATTTCCTGCCCTGCTCTTCATCTTTGAACAGCAGAGGGAAGACTTTCTTTTAATGCAATAACCTGATGCATCTGTTAATGTCCTTCTAGTGAGCTGCAGCAAGGGCTTCTTCTTTGCAGCCTCTGCCCCTTACCTCAATAAAGCCCCAAAGACTCTAAAAACTCTGGCCCTAAAAACTAAACATCCATCCGTGGGGACACTTTGAGCAGTGTTACAAGCCTGGAACATGTCAATGTCCAATCTTAAGGAGGATGCTGCTTGGTTTTTGTATGGAAATCAGTTTCAGATTGGTGGGGATGCTGTGATTATTGTTTTGGTCCCTGCTGTACAAAAATAAAGATGTGGACAGGCTGGGAAGTGTCCAGAAAAGGGCCACCAGAATGATCAGAGGACTGGCAACTCTGCCCTGTGAGGAGAGGCTGAAACAGCTGGGCTTCTTCAGCCTAGAGAAGGCTTAAGGGAGACCTTATCACTATGGGCCAGTCCAGAAGGGTGGAAAAGGCCTAAGGAAGACCTTATCACCATGGGCCAGTCCATAAGGGTGGCTACCAAGAGGATGGAGATTCCCTTTTTACAAGGAGTCCCTGTTACCCCTTGTCTTTTCCAAGGGCCAAGTTACTGCTGAGGAGATTCCTGTTAGACTGCTAGAAGAAAATCTGTCAGCACAAAAACAGTTGGACATTGGAATCATCTCCCAAGGGAAGCAGTGGAGTCCCCTACATTGGATGGTTTTAAGCCTCAGCCTGACAGGGTGCTGAGCCAGCTCATTTCAACTAGGCTGTGACCTAGAAAGACTGGACCAGATGATCCTTGGGGTCCCTTCCAACCTGGCACTTTGTGATTCTGTGGATTAGGGGAAGCTAAATTCTAATCCCAGGTTTGAAGCCCCCCTGTGACACAATCTGCTGCTTCTATCAACACACTGTAGCAGGGGAGATCAAAACCAGACTGCCTGTGTAACCTTGCTGAAGACTGGTGGCTGAGGCATGCTTCTCATTCAGCTCTTCCCAAACTTCTCTGCTTGTGGCTCTTTTGGGCTTCCAGACCCAAATAGGTAGCATAAATAATTGTGGGGCTGGGAGGACTCAGAATCCTACCTGAGATCCCCCACAGCTGATGGCAGCAGCCTGCTCCTGGACAAAACCCTGTTGCAGAGCAGGAGCCAGAGTCTGCATGGGCGTGATGCCTTGAGAAGAATTTCTGTCCCTTTCTTGCCTAACTTTTCCCTTCCCTGATTTCCTTCCTCTTTTGTGGTTATACTTGAGGCATGCACTGGGCTTGAGGCAGGTGGAGAAGGAAGCAGGAGGTGAGCGCCTAGATGAGAGGAGCTGTGGTCTGTGGTGTACAAGTGGAGCCTTTTCTTTGGCAAGTGCCTAGAAGAGGAAAGCTTTATTTAGGGCTGCCTCTGGGTTAGGAATAAATGTATCCAGCTGCATCTAATTTCCCCTTCAAACCCATGTTCACTGGGGAAAAGCTGAGGCCACAATAAATACCTCTAGGGCTGAGTGATGCTGTGAGGCCATGCTGCTTTTATTAATTCCTTTGCTGTCCTAATCCAGTTCTTTTCCCTACAGAGGGGGGAGGTTAGAAGGTAAAATTGCCTGGTTCAGGGGCATTTCATTGCTGATCACCTTTGTGCCTCAGAAAGGAGTCCCTGAACGTGGCTTGGTAAAGTTGGGCAGATCTCCTGATTTGGTCTCAACCTCTGGCATCCGACAGCAGCTTGCATCAAGCAGAGCATCAGCTCACATCCCAGTGAGGAGATGGACCTGAAGACCAGGCTGTGTTTGACAAGGCTGCTTGCTTGGCATGGCTGCAGCAGCTGACATCACACTGGCACTGAGTCGCTGCTGCCTGTGAGTGGCCTCGCAGCACCGCAGGGGGCTCAGCGCTGGCTGATGGTGCTGGTCACCACTGAGCAATCTGTCTTCAGCCTCAGGAACGAGAGGATGAAGAATTCCAGCCCCTTTTTCTGCTGCTGGCTGGGTTGCTGTTGGGCTGTCTCGTCTCAGTTTGGGGTTTTCTTTGTTTTTCCTGAGGGATCTATTTGGTTTTTTTTCAGCGTAAGCTCAGCCCTCATCATTCTGCTGCCTAGGAACCTGCTTTCTGATGACAACACCGTTACAGAAACCACCTTTTCCCTTCTCTCTTTTTAAATCATGCTCTAATTTTAACCAAATTTGACAGCAGAGCAGAGATCTGAGGCATAAGTTTTGTCAGGGAGGAGAAAAACATCAAGTCTGTGGCATAGACTTGCCTGCTGCAGATGACAGACATCTGTGCAGGAGAGAGGGGAGAATATAAATGCTTCATCCATGAGAAGTTCAACTTTCAGTTTATTAAGCATCAGGCAGCCCAAGGATGATGCTGTTTCTTGAAGGTTTGTCTGTTTTGTGCTAGAGCATTTTGTTTTGTATGAAGCTAAGAGAAACTCCTTCAGTAAGGGTGATTGCAACTGTATGAACTCCCCATGGAGTGTCCTGGTTTCCTTACGTTCCAAAATCTTGAAATGCTGAGCCCTGTGCTCCTATCTAGGCTCCTGCATGGTCAGTAATAAACTGAACCCTGGGGATAAACCCTAACTCTGGCTTTGCCTTTCAGCCCAAAGTGGTGCTCATGGCACCCAGTGGACATGTCTAGCAAGTAACACATTAGCCAGTGCCGTGCAGTTTGGAGCCCTCTGATCTCAGCCCTGCAGCAGCATCACCAGGTCTTGGCTTTCAGGTGTTTGAATGTTGGGTCTGAGCCTTGCATCTCAGACTGAACCCACATCTTTAAACTGGAACTGCCTGAGGTCCTTGGTAAGGATGTAAACCTCTTGAGCAGGTAGCACTGTAACTGTCAGGATTCACCTGCAAGCATGCAAGGTGAGGTTGTTGCTCCAAGCAACCTGCTCTAGTTGCAGCTGTCCCTGCTAATTGCAGGGGGTTGGACCAGATCTGTTTCTCTGGAGATTTTCAGGACCCCTCTGGATGTGCCCTGGGTAGTGACCCAGCTTTGTTAGGGGATTTGGACTGGATGATCTCTGGAGGTCCCTTCAAACCCTTAGCATTCCAGGATTCCATGAGCTCAGAAGTAGAAGGCTGGATATGCTGAGATCATATCCAGGGAGTTGTTTGTTGTGCTGTCACTTGGTCATCTGATTTGAGCTGGTGATTGGCTTGTACTTGATGAATGGGGTTCAGCATCCCCTGCCTCTTCCCATCAGCCACTGAAATGTTGCCTCCTTTGGCTCTTGCATTTGATGATCAACTGCTTGCTCATGTGGCTGGATCCAGGAGAATTAACCACTTGAAATGGGTGTGAGGAGCTAACAGCAAGTGAAAAACAGATTTTAAATAATCCTTTAGACTGGATTTCATACTCTGCAGTCTCTCTTGATGTATTTAGGTCAGAACTTGTTTTTACAAGCCATTACATCTTTCTTGCACCTTCTTTTAACGAAAATCCTCCTCTTTGTACACTGCTAAGCCTGCATTGTCTTTTCTGGTGCCAGGACCAAAGACTTTCCCCCCCCACCTTGATTTCTTTTGTTCAAAACTGTGGGGTTGTTTCAGTTTTGTTGCCCACCGTGGCCCATATAAACAGTTTTCAATCAATTACCTTCATGAGCCAACAGAAGCACAGGTCTCACTGCTGGCTGGGTTTGAGGCTTGCCCAAACTGTTCTCTTTGGAGAGCTGCAGGACTGTGGAGTGTTAGCACTGAGACAGAAGAACTCTTTCTGAAGATCTGAGCTGGGCAAGTCTTTAGACATCAGGCACTGCAAGAAATACAGCCCAGCACTAACAACAGAAGGTTTCCTTCCCTACATTTTACATAGAATCATAGAATAGTTTGGGTAGGAAAGGCCCTTCAAAGGTCATCTAATGCAAGCCCCCTGCCGTGAACATGCTCCACTAGATCAGGTTGCTCAGAGCCTTGTCAAGCTTGACCTTGAGTATCTCCAGGCATGGGGACTCATCTGCCTCCCTGAGCAACCTGTTGCAGTGTTCCACCACCCTTGTGGTGCAGAACTTGTTCTAACATCCAGTCTAAATCTCTTCTAATTTTGAACCATCGCCTCTCATCTGTCACTGTTCAGTCCCTCTGCAGCCTTCTTGTAGCTCACTTCTGGTACTGGAAGGCTGCTCTAAGGTCTCCCCAGAGCCTTCTCCTGGCTGAACAACCCCAGCTCCTTCTGCTTGTCGTTGTAGCAGAGGTGCTACAGCTTCTCAGTCTTCTGTGTGGCCCTCCTGGTCCTGCTCTGTCAGGTCCATGTTCTTCCTTTGTTGAGGGCTCCAGAGCTGGACTCAGTGCTCTGAGTGGGGTCTCAGCAGGGCAAAGCAGTGTGGCAGAATCACTCTGGCCCTGCTGGCCACTGTTAACCTCTGTCTTGCTGAAAAGCAGCAATCATCCATCTGGAGTTTTCTCTGTCTGTTAATGATCAGAAATAATTGACAAGGGAAAATAAACTTTAAAGAATCCTCTCCTTTTTTTTTTTTTACTGGCAAATGTTAGTGACATTCTGCTGTGGTTTTTCCTAATTGTACCTTCATGTGAATACCTCCAACTTGGCACAGCTGCTTGGGTGTCTAGGTTTTGGAAATACAGCTGCTAGGGTGTGAGTGTTGAAGGTGACAAGCTGGGAATCCAAGAGAATTCATTCTGGTTTTAACAATTATTTTGCCTTCCTTTTCCCTGCCCTACCCCCAGGCTAGGGAAAATGTGTTTTGGAAGGTTTGTGTTTTGGAGGGTGAGTGGCTCAGGGAGCAAACAGAGCATCCTTGCATCTCTGGGTAGACCTGAACTCTTTCATCAATCTTCAGCCACAAGTCCAATCAGTCTGGTGACCTCATTCCAGGCCCTAGCAGACATCTGCCCACATCACAAGCCCATGGAGGCTGGCAGAGCCCTGGCCACTGGCAGCTCAGCCTGGGGCAGTGTCCAGTGCTGGAACAGTGAGGGCTGCAGGTGCCTTGGCAGAGCTGCCTCACTGAAGCTTTCTCCCTGCCTGCTTGCACGAAGCTTGGCTCCTCTTCTTCCTACCAGCTTGGAGTCTTTAACTCCAGTCTGATCAACACTTTAAAGGAAAAAACACATCAGTCTGTAGCTTGGTGTGTAACTTTTACAGCAGGTGTAGGTGTTTGGAGGAGCTGCCAGTGGGGATTTGCTGCTGGGTTTGGTGCTGCACTTGCTGCTGGGTTTGGTGCTGCACTTGCTGCTGGGCTTGCTCTTGCACTTGCTGCTGGATTTGCTCTTGCACTTGCTGCTGGGTTTGCTCCTGCATTTGCTGCTGGGTTTGGTGCTGCACTTGCTGCTGGGCTTGCTCTTGCACTTGCTGCTGGATTTGCTCTTGCACTCGCTGCTGGGTTTGCTCTTGCACTTGCTGCTTTGTTTGCTCTTGCACTTGCTGCTGGATTTGCTCTTGCACTTGCTGCTGGATTTGCTCTTGCACTCGCTGCTGGGTTTGCTCTTGCACTTGCTGCTGGATTTGCTCTTGCACTCGCTGCTGGGTTTGCTCTTGCACTTGCTGCTGGGTTTGCTCCTGCATTTGCTGCTGGGTTTGGTGCTGCACTTGCTGCTGGGTTTGATGCAAGCTGTTTATTTTTTCAGTCCCCTGTCTGGGTCTTTAAGCATCTCTTAAGGCTGCTTGGTGCAGCTGAGCACATGCAAAAGCAGAGTTTTCATGTGCCAGCATAAAGTCACCTTTAGGGTGGCATGAAAGTCAATTTTCCACAGGCTCAGAGAAATCCTTGTGTTACCAGCTTTACACAATGACTTCTATCTGGCAAGAACTTGCAAAATAGTCTCTCTGGCTGATAGTCAAAAATTACATCATATTGGAGTAAACTGCTTTTAAATCAAACATCCATTATTCATGTATATTAACTGCCTTTTTTTTTTTTTTAGTGGCTGTTTTGTGTTTGATTTACTCTTTCTTTTTTTTTTTTTTCCCCCCTTTCTCTCTGATTGTCTGTCCGTCTCCCTCAGCTGCTCCTTTTAAATCTTAGCTCATCTTTGAATTTATGGAGCCAGCAGACTTATCTCTGGGCGCAAGTCTCAATCGGCTGACCTTGCATTTGTTAGCAGTCAGGGTTTGCTGCTGTGGTTGCAGTGCTCTGTGCCATGTTTACAGAAGGCAGTTGAGTGCATTTGCATCGGGAAGCTGTGCCCCCGAGGCTTGTCAGCTTTGAAAAGGTTCTTTTCTTTTCCTGCATCCCTTTAGAAATAAAATCCCAACTTGCAGCGGGGCGTGCCAGGATTTTAGGCAATGACTTCTGCTGCAAATGCACAGAAGTTGCCCTTCCTGCTTCTGGAGACCTTTGCAGTTGGTTGGGCTTGACCTGAGAAAAAAATCAGATCCCTTTTTATTGGTGGTGGACTCAAAATTTCACCATGCTTCCTTTTGCTGGCAGTATTTGTGTGTATTCAGGCAGTGGTTTTGCTTCTTGGCAGAGGGATGGGCAGAAGGAAAGGGGGAGAGACATAGTCTGAAAATAAATTCAGGTTCTGTTCCCAGTCTTGCTGCTTGTTCCTCTGCCTCTTTGAGCAGTTTTATTTTGGTCCTCAGTCTCTGAAGTGACAATTGGAAACCTCTATCCCAGGCAGTTCCTTCTGAGAACGTGGTTCTTTAATGTAGCCAGTGTGTGCTACTTGGTAAGGGAAGGGAGGTAGGCTCTGAGCGTGGTTCCAGGGTGTGTTTTGGCTGATATTTATGATCCTCTGCTCAGTACTTCATCTTAGTAAGAGCTAAATATACCGTACGTGGGGAGTGCTTTGCCCAGTTCTGAGAGACAGCTCACTCCTCACCAGCCCTGCCATGTGGTGGCTTTTGACAAGAAGCAGAGATGTGCCTGCAGAAGGAAACCAGCCCTTCCACAAAGCAGTTGCCTGCTGGCCTCCAGCCAGGACAGTGGGTTGAACACCCCTGCTCTTGTTGAAAGTACCACAGGCTCTTTGATAACAAGTGCTCGGGGATTTGTTGTTTTAATGTTGCGTCCAAAAAAGACATCTCCAGCAACACGGGATCCCAAAACACCTGCTGGGCTATTGGACATGCATGGAAGAGTTCCATCAGCAACATTTCCTTCAGTTCCTTGGAAGTGTCTCAACCCCAGTACATCGACCACGCTTGACCTCACTTAGCTGCAAGATGTAACAAAGCTCACAGCTTAGCTATTCTGGCTGCAGAGGCTTTAATTCTTTGTGAATTAATTTAGTCTTCTTTCTCTAGGTCTTGGACAGCATTAAAGAGAGTTCCCCATACCCTCTGCTCTGTAGATCCATCATGTACAGTAACTTTTCCTTTCTTCCTCTTCCTGGGCTCCTGAATTTGCCAGCTTCTCAGTGCATCTATCCGAGGACAGCAGCCACAGGTTGAGACTTGCCCAACTCGTGCAGTAAAGAGGGAAATTAGTCTAATGCACTGCCTTAACAAAGGAGAGAGTAGGAGCATGAATAATTAATACCACTAGTCTGTGGCAATTGGGTAAAATGAAGTCCCATTTGCTCAGCCTTATTAAAAGAGAGAGAGAGAGAGAGAGAGAGGGAGAGATGGTAAAGGTCGTTAAGGGACTTGTAACATGGAAAGAATCACCTCTGAGATGGATAATGTGTTTTCTAATCTCTGTGGTCTTTAACTAAACATAATGGTAAAGGTACTCTGCCTATTTCTGGCCTGCTGAATTATTAAGCATTCTGGGAGCTTGCTTGGCTGGGGTCCAGTCACTTGGGACTTCTGCACGTGAGCAGTGTTAATAGGTAACACTTTTTAGTTTGCTCTGCACAGAGTATTTAATGCTTTTCCTCCCCTGTGTCCTGCAGTTCCCCCCCTCCACTGGGGGAAGGGAATGCTCATTAGTGTCTCATCTCAGGGGGCTTCATTTCACACCTAAATGCTCTTGGGTCACTTCCCTTCGGTCGGGTACCTATTAGGTCACTGGTCCTGGGTGTCCATTATAGGATTATGAATATCCTTAAAAGGGTAATCCCTTTGCAAGGTGCTTGATAGGATTATAAAGCTCCTAAAGATCTTTTCTGCCCTTTAACATACAGAGCCTTATTTCCAGTCCCTTTTGACCAGGTGTTTTCATTAGTTCTCCTTGGCCTTCGCAAAGAAAACCTTTGTTGCCCTGGGACATTGCAGGAGAGCTCATCAGCAGCCTTCTAGCAACTTCAAAATTGTCATCAGTGCACTCTTAATACTCCCTGCCTTCCAAGAAACTATTATTCAGACTTTTAAAAGCATCCAGAGTGCTTTTTTGTTTCTTCACCTATCAGTTTGGCAGGGTGAGGTTTTGAAATTGATTCAAATTGCACGAGGCAGAGAGGTTGGATGTAAAAGATAGCTCCAACCTGGATGCTGAAAATCACAAAGAGACTCTTTCTTCCAGTGCTGCAGCTAATTGGCTAGCAATCCACATGTGCAGTACAACATCTGAAATAAACCCAACCCAACAACCTCCAGAAGAGCAGAGACTGAGGTGAGAAGAGAAGGAATTGAGTGGGGAGGAGATGATAAGAGAGAAGCTTTTCCGCCACTTTTGTGGCTCTGAACCTTTGGTTTTGTTACAGAATCTCTCTCCCATGCAAACATTTTAAGTTGCAAGTTCTGTGAGGATAAATAAAGAAGGTTTTGGCTACCCAGGGGGGATTGCCACGGGTCTCAAACCGAGACTGCAAGCAAGGAGAATGTGATGCAAAAGAAGGGAGTCTTTAAATGCTGTGGGGAAGCAATTTTTCACCGGAGCCTTTCATGGCCAGAACTGAATTTTCAAGTATGTCTCATATGTTTATAGGATAGATGGGAGCTATGGTCATTGAGATAAATTAATAGTTTATGGATGTTCACTTTAAGTATGAGCCCCAGGGGACTTTGGAGAAAGCAGCATTTGGCCCTCTCCCCTCCAGAGCTTTAGCTTGCAGCTGGGAAGGGCTGGTTCAGAGGCTCAACTGGGAGCTGGAACCCGGCGCTGTTGACCCCAGCGTTTATTGTTCCTAGGTTGAATTCAGCAGTTTATTGACTTTGTCTTTTGTTCAAAACTTTCCAAGGAGAAATTTGGTTGCCAGGCACAGATATTAATTTCCTTTGCACTGGAAAAAGAGTGCAGAGAAGCTTTGCCAGAATGTCATTATCTCCGGGTTTGGTTAGGGAGCTGTTGGAAGCTGTGCTGCAAGTGAGGACAGGCTGTAAATTGGTCTTTGCTTTGAAGACTTATCATTTCCATCCACTTTGTAGCAATTTCTTTTTTGTTGTTTTTGGTTTGTTGGTTTGTTTTTTTTTAACTGAGGTATGGAAGTTTAATTTTCAGCAACTTTTATGTCCCAGGCCTCCCTGCAAAAGTAGAATTGTCCTTGCTGTACAGAGCTCGGGGTAAAAATGCTGTGGGGTTTGGGGGTCTTAAGGATGAGAAATTACTTGCCAGAGTCTGCCATGTGAGGTTAAAAAGTACAAGGCTGGGAAAAAAGAGAACTGATTGGGAGGTCATAAATATTGCAAGCAACTGAGAGATTGTTGATTGCAATAGGAAGCTGCTAATATGTCTAAATAAAACCACACCTGCTCTTCAGTTGGGAGAAAGAGCAGGTGGAGGAAATCTGCTTTTCTTTGCAGTGTTCCTAGAGATATTCCAAGCTTCCCTTTTGTTGCCTAGAGGCATCCATCACAAAATGATCCCCTCCTGCTCCTTTAAATCGATCTTTCAGATTCACAGATTGCATCAGGTTGGAAAGGACCCTCCAAGGGCAACTTGTCCAAGCCCCCTGCTCTCAGCAGGGACACCTCCAGCTAGGGCTGCACAGGGACACAGCAAGGCTGAGCTTGAATGTCTGCAGGGTTGGAGCCTCAACCACAGCCTTGGGCAACCTGTGCCAGTGTCTCACCACCCTCATTGTGCAGAACTTCCTCCTGATGTCCAGCCTCAGTTTACTCTGCTCTAGTTCCAAACCATTGCCCTATTCCTATCCCCACAGTCTCTCCCCAGCCTTCCTGTAGGTTCCCCTCAGATATTGCAATGCAGTTCTGAGGTCTCCTGGAGCCTTCTCTCCAGGCTGAACAACCCCAGCTCTCCCAGTGTGTCCCTGCAGCAGTTCTCCAGCCCTCTGACCATCTTTCTTGCCTCCTCTGGACCCACTCCAGCAGGTCCATGGCTCTGTTGTGTTGAGGGCCCCAGAGCTGGACACGGAGCTGGTCAAGCTGTCAGATGCTTGCTAAAATTGGCCAGCTAGGGAGTGAAAGGCCAAGAGGCATCACTGCTCTGGCAAGTGTTGAAGTAATAGGTACAGAGTGTGTGGTATTTATTAAGCTGCATGTGGATATAATCAGGAGAGATGAAGAATATTCATGTGACGCTGGTGTAGCCAGGCTGATGTTGCCATGGAAGCCCTAAGTTCTTCCTGATGTTTTAGCTACCATTCCTCCTTTCCTGGGCATGAAGTTTCTTTTTAAAGGAAAGGAGCATCACCGTGAAATTGAATCGTGTTCATCGAGTTAGGCAAGAGCAGGTACTGTGCTGAGCTCCACTGGGCTTTGGCCACTCCGTTTGGCTGTTGCTAAAAATACTGAGCCCTCCTAAATCGAAAGGCCCAAGTGGAGAAAGCTCATCTGGCCCTGCAGGAGAGGACAGCGAACGTGATGAAACTGATGGCTGCGGGGAGCAGAGGAGGGAGAACAGCCGGGGAACAACTCGTGCTGCTCTCCCAGGCTCTGGGTGAGTCAGCTTGGATGGAGTTTAACAGCAGAGTTGTTTTTTTATTCCCTTCCCATCTCAACTGCCACTTCAGAGGTGGTGTTTCTCTTCAGCTGTCTCTGCTGCAGGGCTGTCAGCGCCGGGGCTGTGCTCGCTTCTGCTCTTCAGGTGTTGCTGGATTTGATTGACTCTTCCTTGCACAGTCCATCTGTCTGAACCTTCCACATGATGATCCTGGCTGCTTTTACTGCTCCTGCAAATACTTCAGTTGATGAAGAAACTCTTTGCTTTTCCATGTGAGCATCGAAAGTTTGACATGGAGAAACCCTGAGTGGCTCATTCTGCTCGCCTAAGAGCTGGACCTCTGATACTGGTTGGCAAAGGCTTGGCACCCTGCTCCTGGATGAATTTCACTGTCAGACTTGATCTCCTGATTTGCCCTTCTCAATAGGGATAGATCTGTATCTTGGTTATCATGGAATCACAGAGTTGTTTTGGTCAGAAAAACCCTCTGAGATCATCGACTCAGCACCACCATGGCCACTAAACCATGGCCACAGGTTTCTTGAACACTTCCAGGAATGGGGACTCCACCATCTCCCTGGGCAGCCTGTTCCAGTCCCTGACTGCAGCAAAGACATTGTTCCTCATCTCCAACCTAACCCTCCCCAGGCCATTGCCTCCTGTTCCATCACCTGATACTAGGGAGAAGAGACCAACTCCCACCTCACTGCAACCTCCTTTCAGGGAATTGTAGCGAGCACTAAGGTCTCCCCTCTGCCTTCACTTCTCCAGATTAAACCACCCTAGTTCCCTCAGCTGCTCCTCCCCAGCCCTGTTCTCCAGACCCTTCTCCAGCTGTCTGTGTTAGCACACTCAGAGGCCAGTCCTGCAAACCATCTCTCCTGGTAACAGCGCTGCCCTGCTTCGTGCTGCAGCAAGATGTAGTTGCGCTCCTGCTGCATTTAGCTGGTGTTTGTTCTCTTTTCTGCCAGATCCTTCTTTACAACCTGGAAACAAGTCAGTGCCTGAGGAAGATGGGCAGCTCCATAGGCGACTTCACCTGTGTCAACCTCCACGACAGCCCTCCAAACATGCTTGTTACAGGCAATAAAGACAGAAGGTAGGTCCTACCAAGTGCTGTAACCCATCTCCAATTAGCTTACTTCCTGTCCTGCTGTCCTACATCTGGACCTGCTAGAATTTGTCTCTCCTCTTAACGTTTCAAACGCAGCCTGCAATGAACTTCAGGAACAAAATATTAGGTAATAGTTGGCCGTGGCTGCCAGTTTGCTTTGTTTCAGAAAGCTCCATGGGAAGGGTTTCTTTCTGAGCCATTTGGTGGACACAGTTGGTGTACAGCCCAGCGAGACCACTTGGAATACCTTCCACTTCCCCACCGCCACCCGCAAAATTAGTTTGGCATTTAAAAAGCTCACTCTCTGATATTAAAAAAAATAACCTAGGGGATGAATCCTGGAGGAGGGAGGTGGCTGAGGCTGCCAAGTGATGTCAAGAGTGGATTTCAGAGCACTGTGGTGTCCCTCAGGTGACCAAAAGAAAAAAAAACACCAAAAAAACCCCCCCA
>VWZI01007894.1:608694-628223 GCA_013396835.1 Psilopogon haemacephalus
TTTTTAAATTTTTTTAGTTGGATGAGTTTTTTGGTTTGTGGTTTTGGTTTCTTGGGGTTTTTTTGGGTGGGTTTTTTGGTTTTTTTTTTTGTTCTTGGCTATTTATTTGTGGGGTCTGATCCAGTGTGCACCAAAGGAGATGCGGGATGGCGAGGAGCCAGCCTCTAATGGCTCTCCCTCTTCCTTCCCTCCTCCTTTCTAGGCTGGGCATCAGGCTGCAGGTGGTGGTCTGGTGTGGTGGTGGGGATCAGATTGTGAGGCGGATACTTCCCTTTGCCAAATCCCAGACCTCTGTCCCGCCAGCGCAGCAGCTTGCAAAAATGATTATTTTGTCAAACAGCTTCTTTCTTTTTTTTTTTTTCCCTTCTTCTCATTTCTCAGTGAGCAGCCAGCTCAGGCAAACCTCACACTTTTTCTCAGCAAAGAGGATAAAGGGAATATCTGAAGTTTTGACATGTGTAATTGAATCCTTGGGTGGGGTTTTTCCCCCCTCTCCCCCCCACCTTCTAAAAGCAGATAATTGATTTTCCAGAGCACCTCAGTGAAAGTTCCTCCAGTTCTCATCTCTTGCACAGTGAGGAGAAAGTGGTTAAAGATGATACCACTTAGAATCATAGAATGGTTTAGGTTGGAAGAGACCTCAAAGATCATCCAGTTCCAACCCCTCTGTGCCACAGGCAGGGACACCTCCCACTAGATCAGGATGCTCAAGACCTCATCCAGCCTGGCCTTGAACACCTGCAGGGAGGGAGCAGCCACAACCTCCATAGGCAACCTGTTCCAGTGTCTCATCACCCTCACTGTGAAGAACTTAAGTGAGATTGAAACTTACTCCCTTTAAACTAGATTAAATGCTGCCTTTTCCCTCCAGAAAGCTTTTCAGTTGCTCAAGTTGGAGGTGTTGACCATCACTAAAATATCAAGAAGTTAGCAATCAGTACTTCAGCAAATCATCATCACAGAATGGCTCAGGTTGGAAGGGACCTCAGAGATCATCTGCTGTGGCCAGGGACACCTCTTAAGTAGGCTGGGGTGCTCAAGGCTTCATCAAGCCTGGCCTTCAACACCCCCAGGGAGGATGCATCCACAGCCTCTCTGGGCACATTTCAGAGTCTCACCATCCTTGTACTGAAGAACTTCTTCCTCAGCTCCAGTCTAACCCTGCTCTGCCTCCGCTTCAAACCATTCCCCCTCATCCTGGATCTGATGTGCTCCCACTGAGCCCAGCTGTTGAGGCAGGAGATGCCAGACCATGCCAGGTCTGCATTAGCTTTGCAAAATGCTTTTCCTTTTTGATTAGTGCTTGGGGTTTAGGTTTTTTGTTTTGTTTTGGTGTTGGGTTTTTTTAAAGCACATCTAAACAACTCAAGTGTGCCTCCAATTCTTCCTTGAGTGTGCCAAAATGGACACCTGCCTGAAACCTGGGTCCTTGCAAATGAAATAGCCACGACCACATCTCTGCTGCCAGCTCTGCTTACCAAACAGAAGCAGCTTTCACTGCCTTGTGGAACACGTGCAGTAAGGCAGGGAGACTGCTGAGTGTGAGCACTTCCAGAACACCCCATCCTTGCCCCAGAGCCCATGGGTAGCCAAAACTCCTCTGGAGCAGAAGGCAAGAAGTCCTTCCACCATGAGCTGGGCTGGGGTTTTCCTAGGGGTGACTGCAGAGCCACACAAACTGTGCTCCTCACTCCCTTCCAGCCTGTTTTTTTTTTTTTCTCCCTGTCAGATGTTGCTCTGTTGGAGTTTGAGATTCTTTCTGCTGGCCTTTTCTTTCAGCTGAAATGTGTTCTTTGTGGAATCCTACGATGCAGTCTTCTGGTGAGAAAGGAAAAGGAAAGGCTTGCAGCACCATTAGGATCGTAGCAGGGGTATGGAAGAAAGTACAGTTAATGTGTTGGAACAAGTGTGTTTTGGCCTTTGCTGGGATTAATGTGGACCTGATGGCTTCAGGCTTGATAGCCATCAGCTGGGAGGAACTTTCTCTGGAGTCTTCTCATATCTGAGATCAGTATTTCCCCTTCTGGTTTCACTCACTGCATTTCTTTTTCAATTGGCTTATGTGCTTTGCTTTATCTCTGAATCTTGGCATTTAAGGCTCAGCAAACAAACTCTTTGGGTGAGCTGGGCCGGGTTTAAAACTCAACACTGTTAGCTGTAGCTGGTTTTCTGGGCTAGCTGCAGTGGCTGAGATCCTAAGCTCTTTTTCTACACATCTGCTTCTGGCCAAGTCTTCGATACTGAAACCGCCGAAGAGCTGCTGATTGGGTGCTTGTGGTTGGAGTTGATTCCAGGCTGGGGGTTAACTCAAGCCTAGAAACTCAGAAGTCCTTCACCTTCTCTGAATTACCACACATAAGGTTCTGGGAAGACCTTAGAGCAGCCTTCCAGTACAAGAAAGCTGTGGAGAGACTTTCTACAGGGTTTTGTTGTGATACGATAAGAGGGAATGGATTGACAGTTGAAGAGGGACAGGGATCTGCTGGAGGGAGTCAAAGGGAGGGCTCTGAGGATGGTTAGGGGACTGCAGCACTGCCTGGGGAGGAGAGGCTGAGGGACCTGGGGCTGCTTAGTCTGGAGAAGAGAAGCCTGAGAGGGGATTTCATAAATGCTTGTAATTCAAAACCTGCCTGGATGCATTCCTGTGTGATCTGCTCTAGGTGATCATGCTCTGGCAGGGAGGTTGGACTAAATGATCTTTTGAGGTCCCTTCCAGCCCCTGACATTCTATGATTCTGTGAACTACCTAAGGGCTGGGGGTCAGGAGGTGGTGGGACAGGCTCTACTCACTTGCTCCCTGGGATAGGATGAGGAGCAATGGATGAAAACTGCAGCACAGGAGGTTCCAGCTCAACACAAGGGGGAACTTCTTGACTGGAAGGGTCCCAGAGCACTGGCACAGGTTTCCCAGAGAGGTTGTGGAGTCTCCTTCTCTGGAACCTTTCAAGGCCTGTCTGGATGTGTTCCTGTGTGACCTGAGCTAGATTGTCTGGTCCTGCTCTGGCAGGGGGGGTGGACTGGGTGAGCTCTTTGGGTCCATTCCAACCCCTGACATCCTGTGATGCTGGTAGAGGGGAGCTTAATCTGGAGATTAGGAGGAAATTCTTTGCACTGGCACAGGTTACCCAGGGAGGTTGTGGCTGCTCCCTCCCTGGAGATGTTCAAGGCTAGGTTGCATGAAGCCTTGAGCCACGTGGGCTAGTGAGAGGTGCACTGCCCATGGCAGGGGGTTGGAACTGGATGATCCTGAAGGTCCCTACCAGCCCAAAGCCTCTGGTGATTGCGTGGCTCTACTTTCAAAGCCTTGGAGGCAGACTTCTCTCACTTTCTCTGTGGTCTTTCCCTGCTCTCCTTTAGGGTCAGGGTGTTCGACCTCCGCCGCAGCCAATCTCTGTGCTCCCTCTATGCCCACCAGCTGGGGGTGACTGCAGTCCAGATGGACGAGTGGAAGGTAGTCAGTGGAGGAGAGGAGGGCTTGGTCTGCGTCTGGGACCAACGGATGGGCACCAAACTCTGGGAAATGCATGCCAGGTAAGTTGCTCTGCAAGGATATTTGTTGGGTCTACCTGACAGGACTAGGGGGAAGGGTTTGAAGCTGAGGCAGAGCAGTTAGGCTGGAGAAGTTCTTCATTATGAGGGTGGTGAGGCCCTGGAAGGGGTTGCCCGGGGAGGCTGTGGATGCCTCCTCCCTGGAGATGTTCAAGGCCAGGTTGGATGAGGCCTTGAACACCCAAGTCTAGTTGAGAGTGTCCCTGCCCATGGCAGAGAGGCTGGAGCAGATGAGCTCTGAGATCCCTTTCAACCTAAGCCAGTCTATGATTCTGTGACAGGAGAGATGTGGGAAAGGGCTGATCCAGAACCAAGATGATAACATGTGTCTAAAGCTTCTGGGAGTTCTGCCTCGTTTTTCTGTGATTTGGGAACAGATTGCCTCCCCACCTGGAGGTTTGTGTGTTTCTCTGTGTGCCCTTGAGCTGTTGGAACCTTTTTACTCATTGGTTAACGAGAATGCTTCAGTCAGCCCTGGGGAGCGTGGAAATTGTTTCCTTGGGATTTGCCATAGTTCGGTCAGTGTCCTCTCCCTGTCCCACCCCCAAGCAGTATTTACTTTGATAAACCTTGGATTAAAAATGCTGGGCTGCTGGCTCTTGCCTTCAGAGCGTCTGGACCTGGCTGTCTCTGCTGTATCCTGACACATTACCTGTGCTGCTGTTCCCATTCCTTCGCACATTCCTTTAGCTGCAACAATCCCAACCAGGCTGGGATTGAAACCCATTTAAATATTAAACCCAATCAGTTTGTATTGAAATCCCAAGAAGTGCAGCACTGAGGCTGCTAGCAGAGATCAGCGTCCTGGAGCTGACTTCAGAAGACTCTTAGCTACTACAGCCAAGTGATGCTTTCCTGAACAAGGCACAATTCCCGGGGAGTTATCCTTGTCCGAGTCTGAGTGAAGACCTGAAGGATTTAGCCCCTTGTAAATCTAAATGATAGCCTTAATAAATCGAGCAGATAAATCCTGATCAGTTGGTTTTGGTTTTTTTTTTTTTCTCTTTAATGCATTTCCCCAGAGATGAGCTAGGTGAGGTATTTACAGTCAGAGAAGTTCAAGTGGGAGCTGTCGTTGGTTAATAGCAGCTCTTTGCTAAGAGGAGGCTCTTCTGACCCTGCGAATTGCAAAGCCTGTTGTGATTCATAGATTGGTGGAATGGTTTGGCTTGGAAGGGGCCTTAAAGATCATCTAGATGCATTAAGGACAATACTGTCATTGATTGCCTCCTGCAGCAGCACTTAACCAGCATGCCCAGGAGGAGGGCAGGCAGCAAAGATGGGAGCTTGGGAGGGGTGCCTGAAGTGAACCCCTTACTTAGCTGAAACTTCTAAAGTGCTCTTTAATCTATAGGGGCAGCAGAAGGGATCACTTCAGTCGAAAAGGCCTTTGCAGATCAGGTGTGTGTGGTGTTCCCCACACCTGCAGCCCACTGCTCTGTGGGTGGAAAGGAAGGGCAGAAGCTAAGGGAAGATGACAGGAGACACATTGGGGTGGTGGAGAAGAGGCAGCTTGATTTGAGAAGCTAAGTTACTGCTACTTGATTGTGGTGGGTTTACAGTTTACAATTGAGAACATCAAGCAGTAAAAATGTTGTCACAGTGCCTCGGGGTTCTTTTATTCACTGGTGACAGGACGAGGAAGGAAGCACAGACCCTGTGCTATGAATCAGCCACAGCTCAGTGCTCAGGGCTGGGGGTTCCTGGCGGTTCTTGCCCCTTATTTTGGGAAGCATCCTGCTCTTCCTGCAGTCCTTCGAGCAGCAAAGCCGGCAGGCAGGCTTGGATGCTGCCGAGTGCCCGAGTGCTTTGCTGGCCTCGCTTGTGTTCTGGCGGCTGCCCACTAGGTGGCGACAAACGCCAGGTTGGGCTGCAGGGTCCCAGCCTCTGGCACTGGGCAGCCTGAGGGTGTGCAGAGCTTCCCCCTTCAGCCACAGCCCTTCCTCCTCTCCAGCGCTTGGATTTTAGGAGCTCCATGCAGCTGGCAGCCTGCTGATGTGTTGGGATACCTCACGGGATCACAGGACGTTAGGGGTTGAAAGGGACCCAAAGAGATCCTTGGGTCCAGTCTGCCTGCCAGAACAGGACCAGACAATCTAGCTCAGATCACACAGGAATGCATCCAGACAGGCCTTGAAAAGTCTCCAGAGAAGGAGTCTACAACCTCCCTGAGGAGCCTGTTGCACTGCTCTGTGACCCTTACAGTAAAGTTCCCCCTTGTGTTGAGCTGGAATCTCCTGTGCTGCAGCTTCCTTCCGTTGCTCCTCATCCTATCCCAGGGAGCAAGTCAGCAGAGCCTGACCCCCTGCTCCTGACCCCCAGCCCTCAGATATTTAGAAACATTTGTTAGATCCCCTCTCAGTCTTCTCTTCTCCAGACTAAAAACCTCCTTCATCCAGAGCCTTTCCTCTCCTGTGTTTGGATTTTAGGAGCTGCATGCAGCTGGCAGCTCACCCTGTGCTGTGGCTTCTTTTTCAGACATCCAGTCCGCCACGTGTGGTTTAACTCCCACAGCCTCATCACTGCCAACATCCCTGAGGAGAAAGCCCCCCGAGGTGCCACCATCATGGAGGATGACTTCACCACGCACCGCAAGTGAGTGAGGCAGCTCTGAAGGGCAGGGGATTGGCACTGGGAGGATCTGCTCTCTACCATCGTAGAATTGCTTGGGTTAGAAAAGACCTTGTAGATCATCCAGTCCAACCATCAGCCCAGCACCACCACGGCCTCTAAACCATGTCCCACAGTGCCATTTCCTGAGCACCTCCAGGGATGGTGGCTCCACCACCTCTCTGGGCAGCCTGTTCCAGTGCCATAGAATATTATCTAAGGATGTCACCTGAGTGATGAGCCAGAGCAGTAATGGAGAAAGTACAGCATCTAAAAACTATAAGATAAGGCTTTCAGAACCGTTAATTAATTGATGTGAGGTGATCCCAGGCATAAATCCAGGCTTGGTGAGGAATGGCTGGAGAGCAGCCTGGAGGAAGAGGACTTGGGAGTGTCAGTTGGTGACAAAGTGCCCAGGAGCCAGCACTGGTTGCTGGCAGCCCAGAGGCAGCTGTGTGCTGGCTGCAGCCAGAGCAGGGAGAGCAGCAGCACAGGGAGGGGATTCTGCCCCTCTGCTCTGCTCAGACCTCACCTGCAGCACTGCCTTCAGTGCTGGGGAACCCAGCAGAAGAAGGACCTGGAGCTGCTGGAGAGGGTCCAGAGGAAGCCACAGAGATGATCAGAGGGCTGGAGAACCTCCCCTGTGGGGACAGGCTAGTAGAGTTGGGACTGTTCAGCCTGGAGAAGAGAAGGCTATGTGGGGACTTTAGAGTAGCCTTCCAGTACCTGAAGGTGGCTGCAGGAGAGCTGGAAAGGGACTTCTGACATGGGCTGGAAGTGACAGGACGAGGGACTATGGATTGAAGCTTGAGAAGGACAGATTGAGACTGGAGAGTAGAAAGAATTTTTTTGCAGTGACACTGGAACAGGTAGCCCAGGGAGGTTGTGGATTCCCTCTCCCTGGAGGTGTTCAAGGCCAGGCTGGATGAGACCTTGAGCAACCTGTGCTGGTGGGAGGTGTCCCTGCCTATGGCAGGGAGGTTGTATCTGGATGAGCTTTGAGGGCCCTTCCAACCCCAAGCATTCTGTGAATCTATTACTCTCTATTTAGCACACACAAAGTACTTTTCATTTTCAGCAGGGCAATGCAAGGGCCACTGAAGCCAGGCAGAGTGCAGCCCTTTCCTTGCTCCAGATACTGGCAGTGACATCTCCTCCTAAAGGAAAACTGCTGCTATTTAAGCTTCAGCATTTGGTATTTGCATCTCAGATGGCTGTGAGCATGTCTCATTGAACTGTCAAACTACAATGTACTTCTCTTCCCCCCCCTCCCAGGAGATGAGAAGTGTCTCAGCAGATGAGAGTCATGTCTCTGCAGTGCTGGAGTGAGTGATTCACTCTGGCTTTCCAGGGCTTGGTGAGCTCGCAGAATTGCCTAGATTGGAAAAGACCTTTAAGATCGTCGAGTCCAATCATTAACCCAACACTGACAAGTCCTTGTCTAAACCCTGTCCCTCAGCACTGTCTGCAGGACTCCACCACTGACTGCCCTGGGCAGCCTTTTCCAGTGCCTGATAAACCTTTTGGTAAAGACATCTTTGCTGATGTCCAACACAGATCTTCCCTGGTGCGAGTTGAGGTCATTTCCCTTCGTTCTTTCACTTGTTACTTGGTTGAAGAGACCAACCCCCACCTCTCTGCAACCTCCTTTCAGGCTCCCTGAAAGGAGGCACCGGGGAGTTTCCTCAGATAAAACTGCACAGGCAGCCCAAGTGCAGAGGGGATGGGTGATGGTGCCTCTGGACTGGGCACCGGTGAGGCTGCACCTCAAGTACTGGGGTCAGTTTTGGGCCCCTCACTCCAAGAAGGACATTGAAGGGCTGGAGCAGGGCCAGAGAAGGGCAGCAAAGCTGGGAAAGGGTCTGGAGAACAGAACTGAAGAGGAATAGCAGAAGGAGCTGAGGGTGTTAGGTGTGGAGAAGAGGAGGCTGAGGGGAGACCTCATTGCTCTCTACAGCTCTGTGAAAGGAGGTTGCAGAGAGGTTTGGGCTCTTCTCCCTAGGCTCAGATGATGGAATGAGAGGCAATGGCCTGAGATTGTGCCAGGGGAAGGTTAGGTTGGAGATAGAGAAAATTTCTTTGCTGCAAGAGTGGTCAGGGATTGGCACAGGCTGCCTAAGGAAGTGGTGGAGTCCCCGTCCCTGGAGGTAAAGTTTAAGAAACCTGTGGCACTTGGGGCCATGGTTTAGTGGCCATGGTGGTGCTGGGTTGCTGGTGGGACTGGATGACCTTGGAGGGCTTTTCCCACCCAGACAACTCTGTGACTCTACTCATCTCCTGAACCGCTGCATTTCAGTCTTTTATGGCCCACTCTGCCTGCTGCTCACCCAGGCTCAAGGGTGTGTGCTGGTTGTGTTCTGCCCAGGCACCGAGGAACCATCTATGCCTACGAGTTCTGGGTGGAGCAGCTGGCTGCAGAGAGTGTCCTCCCCATCTGCCGCTCCTCCTACGACGAGACCTCTGGCTACAACTACAACATCGGCCTGGCCGTTCCCTACGACAGCATCTAGGGGGCTCACCTCACCTGCCTGCCCTGGGCCAGCCCCTGCCTGCTCCCTGCCCAAAGGGCCACGTGGAGCAAGGGCCCCAGAGATGCCCCTGGCTGCGGGCACAGCAGATGGGCACAGCCTCTGCTGCAACCTCTGGGGAGTGGAGCAGAACAGGCAGTGTGCCTGCCTGTCCCGGAGCACTGCTGCAACAGTGTTCAGAGGTCCACTCTGGTGGAACCAGAGAGGCTGAAGAGTGATGGGGAGCAGCACACTTGAGTGTGAACAAAAGTGTTCCTTCCTGCTGCTCCTGCTCCCTGCTTGGCAGAGGGTGTGGTGGGGAAGCCAGAGCACCAAGGCCAAATGGTGAAGGATGGGAGCACATTGCCTGTCCTAAGAGGGGAGAAAACCCACCAAGGACTGGGGAGAGCATCCTGCTGAGCCACTCTGCTTGAATTTCTTTCCTTGTGATCTGCTGCTGGCTCTGCTCTTCCTTGGAGTGCGTTGGAATGTGTCCAGAATCAGGGCAGAAGGTTATGGCAGTTGGGAGAGGGAAGGAGGATGGGAGGGAGAGAGGGAGGAGAAGATTGGCCTTGGCCTGGCTGGATGCTTGGGAGCTCTGCAGGCCAAACTCATCCAAGATAATTTATTTTTTTAATTCTCTACAATTGTGATTAAATGTTCTCTAATTGTCTCTTTGCATGTGGTTGCAGGGGATGTTGAGTTGTTCATAAGGCTGTTAGGAGCTGGAACAAAAGGCTGTTGTGGCTCAGGAGAGCTGTCAGCTCTGTCCCAGGCTGTATCATGACCTTCCTCAGCACCCAGAGGTTTTCCCCAGGTGTCTGGGACCTGGGTTCCCAATGCTGTCCTCACTTCTGAGCTGGAAGCTGATCATGTTGGTGGAATGAAACAGAGAGGATGAACTGGCTGCAGTCCACTGATGGTGTGGAAAAGTCCAGGCTGAAAAATCATAGAATGGCTCAGGTTGGAAGGGACCTCAGAGATCATCTACTTCAACCTCTCTGCCACAGGCAGGGACACCTCTCAACTAAACTTGGTTTAGGAAGGCAGCTCTAGGGTTCACCCAGAGTCTTCTCCAGGCTGAACACCCCCAGCTCCCTCAGCCTGTCCTCACAGCAGAGCTGCTCCAGCCCTTGGAGCATCTTTGTGGCCTCCTCTGGACTCACTCCAGCAGTTCCATGTCCTCTTCATGGAGACACCAGAACTGGAGACAGGATTGGAGATGAGGTCACAGCAGGGCAGAGTCAAGGGGCAGAATCCCCTCTCCTGCCCTGCAGGCCACACCTCGCTGGGTGCAGGCCATGAGCATGAGAGGAAGAAGGGCTTTGTCCTGACAGGTAGAACCAGTTTGGTGAGCAAGAGCTGGAGTCCTCCCTGGCTGTGTCTTGCTGGTTGTGATGCTGTTGTGACCTTCGTGCTGCAAGCCCAAGCCATGTGCGTGAGGTTTGAAGGGAGGTGCAGCTGTGATGTGACTCTTTCTCCTGGCCTAATGGAATCAGTTTAAAGCCAGCTGCTGGGGAGGAGTGCTGGAAACATGCCCAAACCTGCAGGGCTGTCACCTCAGCTCTCAACCAGGCACTGAGGCAGCCCCTGCAGAGCTCGGTGCTGTCCTTCTCCTGCCTGGAGAGAGGTGCATTTCACAGCCATTCTATGGCTTTGGCTGGGTTGCCATCATGACCCCATGACCACCTTCCATGGCTATGTTTCAGCTTTAGTGGTTAGCTCTTGTGATGGACTGGTGGAAGGAGTGCAAGGGGCAAAGTCCTTCTGGCTGACCAATAAATCTTTATCTTTCCTAAAGCTTTGGTCCTCGTTAATGCTTTTTTTTCCCTTCCTGTGCCTTGCTGGGAGCCCAGCTCCCTCCCTCCTCTCCTGGGAGAGTAAGAAGTGTCAGGGAGACGTAGTTTGGACAAGAGCTCAGCTGAAAGCTGTCACATAAATGCTGGTTTGTGTAGCACAAACGTTTGTGTGGGCTGCTCCAGCTCTGTCTTCTGGCGAGGCTGAGCAGACAGAGCTTCCGCCCTCCTTGTTCTCTTCCCCTCCAAGCCATGACCTGCTGCCTGCTCTCACTTAAGACACCCTTGGCTTGTTCCAGCTTTGGCTCTCCTTATCTTGCCTCATTATCTCAGGACTGCTTTGTTCTTTCTTTATCTCCCTGCTGCAAGCAGCAGATAAGCTGAGCTCACCCTGTGCCCATCTGTGTGCCCTCTCCTGCGCTGCCTGTGGCAGGGCTGCCTCCAGACTGCTCCTTGACTCTGGGGGTCACTGAGCTGCTAGAAATAGATGCTGCAGAGCTCTTTGCTTTTGCTTAGTTGGTTTGTTGTTTGGTTGGTTTGGGGTTTTTTTTTTGGGGGGGGATGGGGTTTGTGTTTTATTTTTTTCTTAGAGGGGAGTGTTTTTGGGGTTTTTTTTTACTCTTAGCTGTCTGGGCTTTGCTATGCACAGCATCACCATGGGCACATGCTGCCCTGGCTTTCTGCTGCCAGTGGGAGATGCTCCTGCCCACCTGGAGGGACTGGTACTGCTGCCTGCAGCCTTGGAGCTCCTGGCCTTCACCATCAACCCATTGCTGGGATAAGGACTGGGCTTGGCTGCCTTCAACCTGCCCGTTCCTTGTTCCCTTTCATCTACTCTGTGCAATCTTCCCTCTTGCTCTCCATCCCATTTCCCATGGGGAACGCTCTGCAGCCACTTTGCTTTGTGTCCTGCCTCTGCTTCCCTGCAGTCCCTGCTCCTGTGCTTGCCTCACCACCACTCTAAGTACCTGGGAGACAACTGATTATCTCAAGGTTTGGAGGACACCAAGCTGAGAGGTGGGCTTGACACACCTGTGGGACAAGGTTCAGCCCAGGAGCTGGATCTGTCCAGAGGAGCTGACGAGGGATGAGACCAGGAGTTGGTTGTGTCCAGAGACGTAAGAGGGGAGCAGGACTGAAGACTCTGAGAGCCCTGCAAAAGCAGACAAGGCTGCTGCTGCCATCAGGCAGCACTGGGAGACCTTCAGGATCTGTAAGGCTGTGATGGAAGAGCTGGGAGCTCCATCAGCACCACTCCCTGCCCAGCCCTGGCACCAGTCCTGGCTCTCACCACCCTGCTCAGGTCAAGCACCACATGCCAGTACAACAGCAGCTCAGCCAGTGGCAGGGGTGACAGCAGCACTGTCCCATGGCTTTGAGGCACCTCCAGCCTTGATGTGGTGGCATCCCTATGCGTGGAGCTGCTACATGGGATCATCTCCATCCTCATGGCTCCTTCTGAAGCCAGGTCAGTCCCTGCCTGTTTTCAGTGCCAGCAAGCAGCTGGGGTCTCTCCAGGACAGGACTGCATTGCAGGGAAAGGTTGTCCTTCGCTGGGTTAGTGCAGCTACTCTGCTGCTGCTGCCGCCTCCAGAAGCTGCTCCAGCACAGGGCTGTGCTCAGCAGCTCCCAACCCAGCTTGAGGCTCTCTGGAGGGGCCAAGCCTGCGAGGGCAGGTCCTGAGCAGTACAGAAACCCTCACTTAGCAAGGAGCAGAAGGAGGCATGTCCATGCCCAGAGCCTGGGAGGTGCTGTGTGATGATGGTTCAGGAGGGGCTGGAGGGGTTTGTTCCCACCACATGCACCGCTCCCGGCAGCCCTCGCTGCTGCTTGCTGGGATGGAGGCTACTTTCCCATCGAGCAGCCATGGCACCAGGGGAAGCTATTTTTGATAAAACAAACAAATCTTTCCAGCTTTTCTAAAAATAACTGGTGCCTGTTTTTTCCCTCTTCTCCCTCTGCCTTCCCAAGCTCAGGCTGCCTTAGAGACAGAACCTGCCTGGAGCCATCCAGTTATTAATACCAGGGAACAAGCCTTGCTCTCCGCTGCTGTGTTCTAGCAGGAACATGTGGGGGTGGAAGCCACCCAGCTGCCAGGAGCCCACGTTCCCGTGTCCCTGCCATCCCTGCTGCCACCTCAGCTCAGTCCCCACACTGCTTCTCCTGCCTGGCTGCAGTGCAGATGCAGCCAAGGTGGCTGAGTTGGCTTTGCTTTGGGGTTATTCCTTGTGTTGCTGCCTTCAGCATCTTGAGGGATGCAGAGTCAAAAAATCATAGAAGGATTTGGGTTGGAAGAGACCTCAGAGATCGTTCAGTTCCAGCCCCCTGCCACGGGCAGGGGCACCTTCTACTAGCCCAGGTTGCTCAAGGCCTCACCCAGCCTGGCACTGAACACCTGCAGGGAGGAGGCATCCACAGTGTCCCTGGGCAACCTGTGCCAGTGTCTCCTCAGCCTCACTGTACAGGATTTCTTAATCTGCCCTCCTCAAGCTTCAATTCAAGCCCTTGTCAAAACTCCCCAGCTCTTCCTTAGCCTCCTTCAGGTACTGGCAGGGGGTGTGATTGCCCTTCCAGGTGCTGAGGATGCTGCCTTCATTGCCTGTTCCTCACCATCCTCATCCCTGCCTCCACACAGGTGTGGGTGAGGTCAGAACACACTTTGGGCAGCTCCTGCTGCTGCAGAGGCTGAAAAATCAGATTTAGAGGGAGAGCAGAATTTGTGGAGGCTTTTTGTGCAGGGAGAGATCCCTCCAGGCCTAGGGTAGGGAGGGAGAGAGAGGGAAGGAAGAAGGAGGTATGGAGGAAAGGAGAGGGGAAGGGAGGGAGGGAGAGATGGATGGAGGGAGGGAGGGACAGAAGGAGGAAAGCAAGGAGGGAGAGATGGAGGGATGGATGAATGGAAGACTGGATGGAAGGAAGGAATATTTTCCAGCAAGGATTAAAAAGAGAAATCCTTTTTATTACAGATAAAAGCCTCCTATGTTTGTAGGGAGCAGAAGGCAGCCCCCACCCGGGGACAGGCAAATGGGCAGGTACAGAGTGCTTAGTGTCAGGAACATGGAGCTGCTACAGAATCCTCTTGGTCCTCCTCCTCCTCCCCTTGCTGTGGCTGCCAGGAGCGAGCTGGAGGTCAGTAGCAGTGCGCGATGGTCTCCATGGTGAGGAAGCGAACATGCATCTTGGTCTCGATGTCGATCCCCTGCCACATCTGCAGGGGGGAAGGGGGTGAGCAGGCCTGGGGGAGCAAACACCCCGGTCCCTGCCACTGCCTGACACCCTTCTCATGGGGTGATGAGTGGAGATGGCACCAACCTTAAGGAAGTCTTCAAAGGTGATGCCCTCGTAAACCTGGTCTGGTCCCTGTGCAAGACAGAGAAGATTAAGGCTGCCCCATGGCACTGGGTGACCGCTGGGGAGTCCTATGGGGCTGTGGGACATGTCTCCCATGGGTGCACAGTGCTGGCCTTGCACCATGGCCCAGGGTTAGCTCAAAACTGGCTCCCAGCACCACCATGACTCCTAGGAGCTGCTGTTTTTGCATGCACCGAGGAGAGTGCTTTGGGGCTGCTGCTTATTCCCCTTGGGCTCTTAGGATGGGAACCCCCCCACATCCTGAGGGCTGCTGCCTGCAAGAAGCTCTCCAACCACAGCAGCGTGGGGCTGGGCCTTGCTATTGATCTCATCTCTGTGCCTCTGTGCTGTGGCAGAGCAAGAGAGCAGCTCCCACCATTTGTCCCACGCAGATGCTGGCTGCCTCCATCATGGCCCCGTCGGCGATGGACCGCGCAGACTCCTTCTCCAGGTGGGGGTTCCCCGACAGCAGCTCCTCCACCACCTGCAAAGCAGTGGGGTCAGAGGCAGGGCTGGGAATTGGGTGGTGCTGGGCTGGGTGGGAGCATACCTTACATTTCTGTACTCCTGCAGCGTGATCTTCCCGTCGTGGTCCGAGTCATACATGTGGAAGAGGACTGGGAGGGAGGAGAGGAGCAGGGCAGGGTCAGGGGAGGCCCTTTCCCACCACTGTGTCCTCCCACCCCCAACCATCTCTGGGCCCTCACATTTGAGTTTCTCCTTGCGGAAGCGGTCGAGCTGCTCCTCGTCCATGTTCATCTCGATGGGTCTGAAGTAGGACATGATGGTCAGGAAGTCTTCAAAGTTTATCTCATCCGCCAGCCCCTCTGACTCCTGCCGCAGGTTCCTGCCGAGAGCAGAGCTGCCATTAACCAGAGGAACTGGGAAAGCCCTTGGAGATCATCAACTCCAACCATAACCCAACCCCCATGACCACCAAACGATATCTGGAAGCTGCCTGATGGGCAGCTGGGCCCCACTGTGCCTGCCACAGAGCCTAACATGTCCCTTAGAAAGCTTTAGGACACAGTTTTCCCTAAGACTTAGCTTGAGGGTCTGTAATTTTCAGCCTGGCTCCATCCCAGCCTCTGGGGAGGAGAAGGACATCACACAAGAAGGACATGGAACCGTTAGAGTGAGTCCAGAGGAGGGATATGAAGATGCTGGAGCAGCTCTGCTATGGGCAGCCTGGAGAAGAGAAGGCTTCCCGGAGACCTTGGAGTGGCCTTCAAGTATCTGAAAGGGGCTTACAGGAGGGCTGGGGAGGGACTATTGACAAGACCTTGTAAATGACAGGATGAGGAGGAATGAGTTTAAAGTGCCAGAGGGGAGATTGAAAGTGGATGCTAGGAGGAAGTTGTTTGCAGTGAGGGTGGGGAGACACTGGCACAGGTTGCCCAGGGAGGTTGTGGTGTTGAAGGCCAGGTTGGATGAGGCCTTGAGCGACCTGTTCTAGTGGGAGGTGTCCCTGCCTATGGCACAGGGGGGCTGGAACTGGCTGAGCTTTGAGCTCCCTTCCAACCTAATCCATTCTGTGATCTTTGCCCACCCACAGCCTACTTTTGCAGAAGACTCCAAGTGCCCGCTGGGCTCCGGTGCCATCCTTACCGCTTGTCAAAGAAGGCATGGACGATTTTCCCCCTGATGGGATTGAACTCCAAGTCTGGGATGCTGTCAAAATTCTCCTTGCTGCAAAGGAACCAGAGACAGCCCAGAGCATGAGGGAGCTGCCGAGGAGGAAGGTAGAATCATAGAATGGTTTAGGTTGGAAGGGACCTCAAAGATCATCTAGCTCCAACCCCTCACCACAGGCAGGGACGGAAGCCCTGAGCCCATTCTTTCAAAGCAGTCATGAAAAAGAAGAATGTTTTTGTCTGAAAACTCTGACTTGCCTCCATTCAGACTGGATCCAATTCTAGTGGGAGGTGTCCCTGCCTATGGCTGGAACTGGCTGAGCTTTGAGCTTCCTTCCAACCTAAACCATTCTATGATTCTGTCCCTTCTCTTCACTGCGTGGATTTGACAGCTGGGGGAAATGGGACACCTGGGAGCAGTGAGCCAGGGCTCAGGACACTGCTGCACCACTGCTTTGCCGAGGCACCCAGCAGGAAGCCAGCCCAGCATGGCTGTGGGATGGGAGGGAAAGCTGTGCCCAGGGAGCAGGCATCCTGCCTGGGCACCCCACGTGGGCCTCCAGGGAAAAGCAGGCACCATGGGTGCTGCTCCAGCCAGGCAGCAGTGGAGAGAGAAGCAGCCTGCAGAACTTGCTCCAGGTGAGCCTGCTGTGGCAGAGAGGTTGTGCTGGGTGGTCTGCAGAGGTCCCTTCTTCCCCCACCCCTCCCCCTGTTGGGGTTCAGTACCGGATCGTCAGCTGGTCCCGGCTCAGCTGCTTGAAGCGTCGGTGCAGGTGCTCGATCTGCTCAGAGGTGACTGTTGGGGGAGCAGAGAGGTGATGAGGGGGTGAGCTCCTGGGGACACCCATCTGCAGAGCTCATGTCCTGACAGGGGTGCCAGGAACCTTGTAGGCACCAAAACCTGCTGCAAAGCCTGTTCCGTGGGCACACCACCAAACCTCACCCCCCCACCCCCTGACAGCCAAAAGCCTTCCTCTTCCCACACCCACCCCTGTGGGGTTTGGGGCTCTTCTCCCTGGGATCAGGTGATAGGAGAGGAAATGGCCTGAAATTGTGCTAGGGGAGGGTTAGGTTGGAGATGAGCAAAAATGTCTTTGCTGCAGGAGTGGTCAAGGATTGGCACAGGCTGCCCAGGGAGGTGGTGGTGGTGTGCCCATCCCTGGAGCTGTTCAAGAAACCTGTGGCCATGGTAGGGTGGGACTGGATGTTGAGGCATCAGCAACCTAAAAGCAAAGCTGGGCTTTGCAGCAGGTACTGCTGCTCAGGGTGGGGAACCAGGGCCCTGGGAAAAACCTGGGTGCTGCCTCCCCAGGGATGCACCAGCCCTGGATCCCCAGCCTGGGGCAGGGGCTGGAGCTGGGGTGCCCAGCAGCTTTGCTTTCAGCCCCACGGGTGCTGAGGTTCTGGTGTGAGGCTCTGCAGCATCTCTTCACCTTCCTACTCTCACGCTCCAGGTTCATCAGCTTTCCCTGGCTCTTCTCTCCAGGCTGCAGCCAAGCTCTACAAGGCTCCAGGGCAGGCAGGGCCTGACTCTTGTGCAAATATTGACAGCAGCCGTTCCCAGGAGCCAAGGGAGCAGCCCTCAGCTCTGTTTGCAGGAGCTGCTGGCGTCTGTCCGGGCGCCAGTTGGCCCCACAGGGAGCCAGGCACGGGGCAGGGCTGTTCTGGTGGCTGGTCCTCAACTCTTGCCGGCAGTGCAGAGCAAGATAAAAGCCTGCTCAAGGCTCCTGGAGGGTTGCAAATGGTTAATTGCTGCAGCTGGAGGAGGAGAGGGCAGCGCGGAGGTGGGTGCTGGCTCCCGCACTCTCTTTTATGATCTTTAACTAATGTCCTCTGCTGGGTTCTGACAAAGCTCTCACAGCCTCGGAATAGAAACTGCATTGATCAGGAGGCTGAGCATCTACACAGCCCTGTTAATGGACTGGAAAACCCATCTGTGCTCGTTGCTTGGGCTTGAGCTGGCTCTGGAGCTCTGCCTGTGCTGGCAGCCTCCAGCCCCTTCGCAGGATTGAGACCATCAAAACCCCCTGGGTGGGGGGGTCTGGTGACACCTGGCTGCAGGGGCATCACTGACTCAGCCCTGCTTTTCCTCCTAATCCCTCTCTGGCTGCTGCTCTGCTGCTGTCCACACACATGGAAACTTTCCCTGGCCTTTGCTTTTCCAATTTTGGTCATGGAGAAGTGACCTTCTGCTCTCAGCATCACCAGGGGAGCAGCTGGGCCACCAAGCATCTGGGACTTGTCGGACACCAAGAGCTTTGATCTCTCAGAGAAACATCCCAGGCACCCATGTGACAAAACCTTGGGGTCTCTGGCTGGATGCTCACGGTCAGCTCAGCCCCTTTGCACCCAGCCTACAGCTGCAAGGCAGAAAGAAAAGAGGATTCTTCCTCCCTCTCTCCCCAAACCCAGGTCTTCCTGGCCCAGCTCTGGGCTGCAGCACGGTGCCATGGTGCAGGCAGGGCTCTGAGGACCACAGCAGCCAGAGAAAAGCTGCACCTGCACGGAGGGCAAAGGCTCTCCTGCAAGGAGGATTAGCTGGAGGGCAGCTGAGGCTGCTCAGGTGCTGAGGAACGTCCTCAGGGCTCTGTGCAAGCATGGCTGTGCTAGAGAGGGGGAGAAAAAGGGATTGAAACAGAAGGGTGCTGAGTTTGCTGCTTCCCAGCCTGCAGGGGTTTGTGCAGCTTGGGCAAAGGGCAGCCCCGGGAAAGAGATTCCTTGGAGGGGCTCAGCCCTGCCCTGTGCCATGTAGCTCCTCCCTGGGCCAGCCTGGGTGCAGGAGGAGATTTCACCATCCCGGGAAGAGTCCCTTCAGCGGCAGGCAGCTGCCACTGCTGCAGCTTTGTGCCAGTCACAGGGAGGCAGGCAGGGGACCTGGCCCTGCCACCGGGAAGCTGTAGGTGTCCCTGAGGCTTTACAGGCGTAAAGCAGTGGGGAAGGCAGAGGAACGTGCCATGGAGCAAGCCCTGGCCTGAGCATGCTCCTCCCAAGGGGCCAGGGGTGACTGTGATGCCCCCCAGGAAGCTGTGCTGCTGCAGCAGCAAGCCTGGGAGAAACTTGTGCTTCCCAGGGCCTGTTCTTCCCAGCAGCAGCCACAGCAGAGTGGAAGCTCTGACAGCTTCCCAGCAGCACAGCAGCCAGGGCACACTGGTGAGGGCATTACACTCCCTTCCCTGCTCCAGTGGGAGGTGTCCCTGCCCATGGCAGGGGCTTGGAACTGGATGAGCTTCAAGGTCTCTTCCATCCCAAACCACCCTGTGGTTGCCCTCCCTGGCAGCTGGTTTCGATGAGGCTTTGTGGGTGTTGTCTTTGTGAAGCCTCCTCTTCCTCCTCAAGGAGCCCCGGGCCATGAGGCAGGTGCTTCCCGTGGGCAGGTGCTTAAGAAAAGCCCATGGGCTGTACCAGCCTGGCAGCAGCTCCAGGCCAAGGCGTTCCCCAAAACCTCCCCACACCCCATGGACTTTCCAGGTTCCTGCCCGCAGCCAGGGCTGGGTTCAGCCCAGCCTGCCCGGGGAGTGCTGTGGGGAAGGAGGAGGGAGAGGAAAGTTGGTAAAGGGAGGAAGAAATCAGTGGGAGGGTTGGGGAGTGGGGCTGGAGCCCCCCCTACCTGGCACAGCCTGCAGCTGTGGGCAGAGCTGCCTCCCTTCACCCCTCCATCCACCACAGCCTGCTCTGGCTACGGCAGGAGCTGGAGGAACCAGATGGGAGCACCCCAAACTCTGTGCCCGGGTGCTGGCTGCATCCTGGAGCGATGCCACTTTGCAGGAGGGACAGAATCATCCCTTCCTCTGCACTGATTTCCTGCTGGGAGCCCAAGGCCATCTCGCTGCTACCCCCCCCCCCCAACCTTTGCCTGGCCTCTTTCCCCTGTTCACACACCGTAGCAGCGCCAGGAGCACCCGAGGATGGCAGCAGAGCTGCTGACTCCCGGGCGGAGCGGTGACACGGGGACAGTTCCCAGCCCTGGCAGCGCTGCGGGGGCTCAGACGTGTGCCAGCTGCACGCCTCGGCTGGCAGCAGCTGTGTGGGTCACACTGCTCCGTGCCCAGTGACATGCTGGCACCCCCCTGGCATTCCTTCAG
>VWZI01007894.1:628733-650306 GCA_013396835.1 Psilopogon haemacephalus
GGTGCGGCGGGGAAGGAGGGAGGCGGCGGCGCCGCAGCTCCCCCGGGGCCCTGAGCTCGCCGCCGCCGCCGCTGCCGCCGTCCTTAGGTTCCAGAGTTGCCAGCCCCGCCGAGGGGCTGGCTCTGAGCGGAGCCCTCCTGCGCTTGGTGGCACTTGGAGCCCGGCCAGAGCCGCTGGCTCGGGGAACTGCGGGACCCTGCTGGGCACAGCCTCCAGCAGCAATTGAGGGCAGGAGTCTCACCTGTGCCCTCTGCTCAGGCCGGTGCAGGCGCTTGGGCAGGGCTGTCCCCTGGCCTCCAGTCCCTGCCCAGCCTGCCTGCAAGCATTTGGGCTGGTGGTGGGCAGGGGGAGGTTGTCTGCCCTGGCTCCCAAACTGCCACTCCCTGCCCAGGCTCTCGGGTCAGGGCTGTATCCCAGGGACTCCTTCCATCCCAGGCCTGGGGCAGACAGTTCTCCACCTCCAGCTAGGAGGAGGGTAGGACAGAGGGGGAATGTGGGCACTGCTGTCCTTGCCCACCAGCCTTGTATCCTCACGTCAGGAAGGAGCCACCAGCCAGGGTGGTACCACGGAGCTGAGACATCCTTTGGAGATGCTCTAGTCAGAGAGTACCTTGAGCAACTGTTGTGCAGGTGAAGGTGTCCTGGAAGGGAGCCTCTGGGCCTTCCTCCAGCCTGGAGCAGTCCTCTACTCCCCTCGCCCTCCTGCAGCCCGTGGTGTAGCCCCAGAAGATGCAGCTCTCCACTGGCTGGTCCACAGGGTGTGGGGGCTCCTGTTTCTCCTGTACAGGTGGGCGACAAACTGGCATGGTTTGTCACAGAGGCCACACACCATGCCCTCAGCTCTGGGGCTGTCAGGGTATGTGTGCTGGGATGGCTCCAGAGGGGCTGAAGCTCTTCCCGGGAGGGTGCTGCACCATTAGCTGTCCCTGCCTGGTGGAGGCCATGAGCAGCTCTTCAGCCTCTCCTCCAAGCAGCACATCGGGACACCATCCTGGGCAGGAGGGACCAACTTCCCTGGGAGGCTGCTGCCCACACTCCTTGCTTTCTGCTGGGCATCTCCTTCAGAACCTACCTGAGCCCCAAGACCCAGGGGCACGACTGAAGCAGCCCAGGCCAGCTCTCAGCTCTCCATGGTTCCCCTAATGAACAGGCATCACAAATAGCTTCCTCCAGCCTCCTCTCCCCTCACCCTCCAGAAGGCCATTTTAAGGTTGCCACACTTCATCCTTGCCCAGGTTCTTTTCAGAGCATGAAGACAGAGTGGCCCCAGAAAGGTGGGCACCCTGTGCTCTGCTACTTACCCTGCATGCTCCCAGGTGGGGCAGATGTGCCTCGTCCTGCACCAGCTTCCAGGGAAAATCTGGGCAAGCTTCCTGCTGGCTCCCATAGCTTCTTTATGGCATGACTCTACCCCCTGACCTTCAGCCAGCACCTCTCAATGAGGACTCAGACCTCAATACATGGCAGCAGCCTTCCAGTACCTGAATGGACTATAAAAAAACTTGGAAGAGGCTTTTGACAAGAGCTGGGAGTGACAGGATGAGGGACAATGGATTGAAGCTGGAGGAGGGCAGACTGAGACTGGAGAGTAGGAAGAAATCCTTTGCAGTGAGGGTGGGGAGACACTGGACCAGGCTGCCCAGGGAGGCTGTGGATTCATCCTCCCTGGAGGTGTTCAAGGCCAGGTTGGATGAGGCCTTGAGCAACCTGTGCTGGTAGGAGGTGTCCCTGCCCATGGGGCAAGGACCTGGAACTGAATGACCTTTAAGGTGCCTTCCATCCCAAACCATGCTCTGGATCTATGAACTCCCTCCACACCCTTGAGACTGCTCACCTGGCAGAGGGCAGTGCAAAGCTGCAGGAGCCTCCCTGCTGTCTCTCTGCTGCCACAGAGCTCACCTCAGCAAAGCTGAGAATGGGAAGCCCAAGCCCTGCTCCTGCAGGTCTGTGCTCAGTCCCATCCATTAGGGTGAGAGGAAACGGCCTCAGGTTGCACAAGGGGAGATTTAGGTTGGATATCAGAAGAAACTTCTTCACTGCAAGGGTTCTCAACCATTGCAACAGACTCCCCTGGGAGGTGCTTAACACCCCCTCCCTGGAGGTGTTGCAGAAAGGCAGGGATATGGTGCTGACGGGTCATGGTTTAGCTCCAGCCTTGGCAAGGTTGGAGAATGGTTGGGACTGGATGACCTTAAAGGTCTTTTCCAACCAAAATGATTTTATGATTCTATTCCATTTAGATTTTGCCTAATGATTCCCTGCCCTTGCAGTTGGATCCATTCTGCTATGGTTGGAGTCCTTCAGTCCCTTCCTCCTCCCTCCAAGCTCATCCTGCTACATACTTCCTTAAGGACAGTCTGCTTGGAGCAGAACACCATTCCTCAGCACTAACCACACAGGACTCAGGAGACTTCCTAAAGCACCAAGGTTCCTGCAGACCACCACTGCCACTCTGCTGGCAAAAATGCTGGGCTTTGAGTGTTTATTTCTCTTCTGTAACCAGTGCTGAGTATTTCCAGAGGATGGCATGCAGTGCAAGCAGGCTTTTGGGGGAAGGGCTTGTGAGACTTCACATGGTGATACCTGAAGGGCTAGAACAGACTAAGAGCATCCACCTAACTCTACAGGGAGGGCAAAGGACCCGGTTGTCACCTCTGACAATGCAACCAGACACAGTGACAGCAGACACCAGCTGCAGCTGGTCTATAGAGCCCCACTTCAGAGACCACAAAGCTACACGAGCTGTGTGTAGACACAAAGGTGGTGTCACTCTGCCTCCCATCGCAGCCGAGCTCAAAGAACACCTTTGCTGCAGTGCTTTTGTCTGGGTCTTGAAGTCATGTTCAAGTTCAGGTGCCTTCAGCTGCTTAAAGCTCTTCCCTTCTGGGCTCCCCCCAAAATCCATCCTCTTTTGGCAAAAAAAAGGAAGAAGGCCTGGAGCTGCAGGAATCTCTCCTTCCACACGGGTGTTTGGCTGCCTCTGGGGTCGGCCAGATTCCAGTCACGATCCCACTGCGCCGCAGAAGTACCTAGAGAGTGGAGGTGGCAGGCGAGGGGAAGCTCCCCACACAGCAGTCACTCTGGCACTGACTTCAAAGGCTTCCACAGGAAGAGTGCCACCAGGTTCAGAACAGTGCTGGGAGCACTGGGGCTGTGCTGCAGATGCTGCCATGGCCATCCACGGTGAGCAGAGCAGAACCCAAAGGTGAGAAAGTGGAGTGGGTGTGTTTGGCAGGCGTGGAAAAAGGGCTGGGAGCTCATCTTCTGCACCAGGAGTTTGAATCACCAACGAGGTGGCCAGCTGGACCTGGGGGTCACCACTGTGCTGCCACCCCACTAAGCCTGGCTGCTGCTGAGTGTGCTGCTGGGGCTCTTTCCAGGCCCGTGTGGACGTTTGGAAGGGTCGCTCTATGAACCAGACAACAGAGGTGAAGCAAACTCTGACCCAAAACTCAGACTGAAGAAGACAACAGTGAAAGGTAAGAGACTTTAGAAACTATCACCTGCATGAGATATACATTAAAAAATAAAAACCAACCACAACCAACCAAAAAAAAAAAAAAAAAAAAAAAAACAAACCAAAAAACCAAAAACCCAAAACACCCAAACCAAAAAACCCCAACCCCACAACACTGCAAGGACAAGAGAGTTCCTTCTCTAGAGGAGGAGGTTATTCCGTGTTCCACACCTGCATTGACCTCCCAGGCAGCACAAGCAGCATGTGCAGATCCTTCTGAAGGACGATGTGCTTCCCAGCACGACTGGCCCTGCAAGATCCTCCTGCTTGGCTTCAGCTACCAAGGTGTCTGTGTGCGTTTGGGCCAGGACGGGCAGGCAGGCAATGGGAGGATGCTCTAGCACCAGTTACAAGTCCAGCACAGGCTCTGACGCACTAAGCCACAGGATCGTTCCCCAGGCTCGGCCTTCCATGGCAAGTTTTGCAGAACAGGGTAAAGCTACACTCCAGCTGCTTCTGTCCTCACGATGCCTTCCGCACTCATTCCTTGCCCGAGCTGTAGATCTTCTGAACTGTGGCCCGGGTGAGCTCCAGATCCTCCGGGTAGCGAAGCTCCAGCTCGGCGTTGGGCAGGTAGTGAGTGCCTGTGAACTCGGAGAAGTAGCGCCCGATGTCGGGGTGAGGGATCTCCCGCGGCTCCGAGTTGTGCTCCAGGTTCTCTGTTGGCAAAGCAATCAATCAGTCACCACCACAGACACAAGGCAATAAATCCTCTGCCTCTCTCCAGAAACAGCACCTCCTGAGGCTTCTGGCAAAAAGGGACCAGGGGATGCCAGCTGACAGCAGCTGAAGATGAGCTGGCAGCAGGTTCAGGTGGCCAAGGCCACCAGCATTGTGGCCTGGACCAGCAACAGTGTGGCCAGCAGGAGTAGGGAAGTGCTGGTGTCCCTGTGCTGGGCACTGCTGAGGCTGCACCTCAAACACTGGGGTCAGCTTTAAGAGGCTGGAGCAGAGCCAAAGAAGGGCAACAAAGCTGGGGAAGGGTCTAGAGAACAGGGCTGGTGTTCCTGTGATTCAGTGAAGAAGTGCCACAGAGACCAGTTCCTAGAGGAGATCCTTCTCAAACGCTCCAGGGTGAGGCCAACTGCATGAGGTTGTCTTGGTAGAAAAGCCAAGTGCTTTCTTGCCCCAAATCATCAGCCTGTGTTTCAACCATGCCAAGCCACCAGCCTGCTTTTCAGCACATCCCACACAGCTAAATTAAACTTCTCCAAATCTAACTTCCCACATCTAACATGAAGAGCCCAAGAAGAGGAAGTTGGTTCTTCCCCACAGCACCTCCTTTATACTCAAAGATAGCCCAGGAGTTAAGTAACACAGAGGAACTGGCATGGAGAGCTAAAGGTGACCCAAGCTGAGGGTCTGGCATGGAGAGGTAAAGGTGACCCAAGCTGAGGGCAGTGTGTGCAAAGTGTTGTGCCTGGGAGGCAGCCCAGCAGTGGCCATCACACGTGCAGGTGGCCCTGCAGCACTCCCCAGATAATGACAATTTCTCCAGCACAGCACCAGAGACACAGATAGTAACAAAAAGCTGCCCAAGTCCCAGAGTGCAGGGCAGGAACGGGCTGCGCTGCAGAGAACATCCTTCTGGAATCATTCCTTGCCTCTGGCCCCATTCCGTTCGCCACAGGGAGGACATCCAAGGTGTACTGACCCAGGCAGGCTCTCTGAAGCTCCCTGCCTTGTCAGGCTGTGCAGCTGGAGGCAGAAGAGCTCTCTGCACCTCAGCAGGCTGGTGCAAAGGACCTGTTTTGTACACTGCACCACTGCAGAGAAGAGGCTCTGCTCCAGCCTGCTCTGCAGACGCAGGGCTGAGCAGTGAGCTGTGCACTGAGGGAGCAGCAGGGTGACGAAACAGAAGCTGGCAGCGGGCAAGAGACTGAGGGAAAAGAGCTTGGTGCTAGCTGGGGAGCCTGAGGAACCTGCAGACTGGCAGTTCTGAGCCAGATACCTGACCTCTGTTGCTGCAGAGCAAACAGAAGACAAAGAGGGAGACCACAGACTCATAGAATAGTTTGGGTTGGAAGGGACCTTAAGCATCTTCTAGTTCCACCCCTCTTGCCACAGGCAAGGGACACCTTCTGCTACAGCACATTGCTTAAGGTCTTGTCCAACCTGGCCTTGATGAGGGGCAACCACAACCTCCCCTGGGCAAACTGTTCCAGTGTCTCCCCACCCTCACTGCAAAGAATTTCTTCCTACCCTCCAGTCTCAATCTGCTCTCCTCCAGCTTCAACCCATTCTTTTACATCCTGTCACTCTCAGCCCTTGTCAAAAGCCTCTCTCCATGGCCTCTCTGGACCCTTCTCCAGCAGCTCCAGGTCCTTCTTGTGCTGGGGGCACCAGAATGGGAGGCAACGATGCAGGTGGGGTCTCAGCAGAGCAAAGCAGAGGAGCAGAATCCCCTCCCTCATTCTGCTGGCCACACTTCTCTGCACGAAGCAGGTGAATTAGCTACAGCTTAAGCTATGAATTCAGAGCAAGGACTCCAACTGAGTCCTGTGCTAACCTTGATGTTACTCCTGAGCTGGACAGAACAAACTCTGCATGCAGATTTAAGATTCAGTTAAAAAAAACCCAAAAAAACCAAACACACCATCATCCCCTCCCCAAAGTCAGGTCAGAGAGTTATGAAGTACTCCCCAAATGAGCTGAGGATGTATCTGGGAGGGAGGGAGTCCTTCATCAGGCTGCAAGACTGCAGCAAGCAAGGACAAACCCTCCTGGTGAGATCAAAGCACTTGGATGGCACAGAGATGACAGAGTCAGCACAGAGCTTCGCTCAACTCCTGTGTGCTGGGGAAGCAGCCAGCATTGTGTTTGTTTACAAACAATGAAGACAAATGAGCTAAGAGATGACTCAGCCCCAGAAGCACCCTGGACAATTACCTGATTACTTTGCACTGAGCTGCGGATTTTTACTACCAACTGCGTGGAACACAACAAGTTTTGCTGTTGAAGGCTCTCTGAGAGGCCAGGTGCTGCCTTAGTCAAAGCCCTAAAGGCTGAGCTCCAACATTCCCAGTCCTCACTTCATCCTCTTTTTTTTTGGGATTACTGAATATAAAATAACTCTCAGGACTCTCAGGACAGTGACTTGCACATCGAACACTGAAAGGCTGGAGTGTCCCCTCCTCCAAAAGCCACCTCTTGCTCACATGTATGGCACCAGGACACGTCAGGGAGCACCCAGCAGTGAAAGAGCTGAATTGCTTTTCCTTCAGCAGCTCCCACATGCAGATTAGCAAACCAAAGCCATCATCTCATCCATGTGAGCAAAAGATGCAGGCAGGCTGTGCAGCTGCCCTGCCAGCTGGATGGGAAGTCTCTGTCTCACAGGGAGAAGAGCAAAAAGGAGGCAGAGAAGCACCCTCTTTGCATTGTACAGTCACAGATGGTTGCTTTTGGCTGCTTTGTTTTCCTTGTGAGCTTCACTTTGGTGTTTCTTCCTGGATCCTAACTTCATATTCTGACCATCAAACAAGAATTTCCTTTCTCATGGCATGCTGTGTAAAGAAAGGGTGGCAGATTTCTGCTCCTCTTCACACCTCTTAAAGAGACACAGCAGATCAAGGGAGGTTCTCCTCCCCATCTACTCTGCCCTGGTGAGACCCCATCTCAAATACTGCCTTCAGTTTTGGGCTCCTCAGTTGAAGAGGGACAGGGATCTGCTGGAGAGAGTTCAGTGGAGGGCTAAGAGGATGCTGAGGGGACTGCAGCACTGCCTGAGGAGGAGAGGCTGAAAGACCTTGGACTTTTTAGTCTGGAGAAGAGAAGACTGACAGGGGATTTAATAAAATATTTATAAATATCTGAGGACTGGTCAGGAGGCTCTGCTCACTTGCTCCCTGTGATAGGACAAGTAAGTTGCAGCACAGGAGGTTCCACCTCAACACAAGGAAGAACTTCTTGACTGTAAGAAGCTCCCTCAGCCTGTGCTCATAGTAGTGCTGCTCCAGCCTTTGGATCATCCTTGTGGCCTCCTCTGAACTCCCTCCAGCAGCTCTGTGTCCTTCTTGTGCTGGAGACACCACAACTGGACACAGTTATTTAAGGTGGAGTCTCATCAGAGCAGAGTAAAGGGTCAGAATCCCCTCTCCTGATCTCCTGGCCACACTCTCTAAGGTAAGTTTCAGAGTTAAAGGAGTTAATCACTTAAGCCTGCCTTTCTCTTCCTATCCTACTAAAGAGGTAGTAAACCCAGGAGCTCCCTGCTCACCTTGGGCAGCATATCTGCAAGAGCCATCTTCCACCAGCACGTTGTAGAAAGGCTGGTGGGGGCCGTGTGGAAGGCTGTGGACGTTCATATTCCGGATCCATTCGTGCCCCATCATGCAGGCAGGATCCCAGCCATAAATCACACAGTTATAGCCATACCTAATGAAAACAAAAATGCACACCAAGGGCTGTGAAAATTCCAGAGCCAGCTCTTTTGCCTTAAGATTAATATAGCACAAACAGAATAGGAATCTGCTGCGAGTTGGCATAAGGAGAGGAGCTAGAGGGAAGAAAAGAATCAATTCAAAAAAGATTATCTGTGTACTTTGAGGTGGGGAGAAATGATTAGGAGTGACTGGATAAATAGGAGCAAACAGGTGAGGGCAAAGGAAAATCAAATGTGAAGAAGAAAAGAGGATGAGAAAGAAACTGGAAATCAGCTACTGGGAGGGGAGGTAACAAGAAAGGAGGAGGGAATCAGCTATCCTGCTGTGCTCTGCAATTACTTCATGGAATCACAGAATGGGTTGGGTTGGAAGGGACCTTCAAGATCATCAGTTCCAACCCCACCCCTGCTGGACCAAGCTGCCCAAGGCCTCATCCAACCTGCCCTTGAACTTCTGTGCCTATCATAGAGAAGGGCAACACCACCACTGACCTCCTAGAAACAAAGCCAATGCTATTTCCAGATGATTTAGTTAATGAGTCGTGAGGTATTCTAACTGTCACTGCTGCTGCCTTTCAAATACACTCCAGGTGCTTGTGGAATCAGAGTGGTGGCCAAAGCAACAGTGCTGGCATGTCATGGTGGCAGAGTGGCATAGAGAGCACACACAAGGCCTCTGTGCAACACAGGAAGGGAAGAAAAGCAAGAGTACAGGGAGAGATCCAAGTGCTGCCTTAAGAATCACTTCTGAAGCCAGTTCTGTTTCATATCAGCTGACTGCTGTGGTTTCTTCGACAGCTCTGGGCTGTGGAGATTTTAGCTGTGTGATTTTGATGACTCAGCCAACTCACCAACTCCTCTCTGCAAGCAAACAGCAGTGCACACACTCACCCCTCTCAAGGGATGGAAAGAGAGCAAACAGCAGTGCACACACTCACCCCTCTCAAGGGATGGAAAGAGAGCAAACAGCAGTGCACACACTCACCCCTCTCAAGGGATGGAAAGAGAGCAAACAGCAGTGCACACATTCACCCTCTCAAGGGATGGAAGGAGAGCAAACAGCAGTGCACACACTCACCCTCTCAAGGGATGGAAGGAGAGCAAACAGCAGTGCACACACTCACCCTCTCAGGGGATGGAAAAGAACTACTCCTGTTTCTCCAGGAGCTTTAGAGCCTGTGGCTGGGCATTTTCCATTCCTTGGCTGCCAACCCCACTTCTCCTTACTGTCAGAACAAACCCTTCTGCCCTCATGCCTGCAGCACAGGCTGCCCAGGTGGGGAAGGTTTGCAAGAGCTCACCTCTTGTGTTTCATAATCAGCCCAATGGAAAAGCAGACCTCTTTGTGCTTCTCATCCGATCGCTGCTTCACCTCCGGTCCCACCTCCTCCTTCCTGCGCTCGATGTGCTCCAGGGTGTGTTGGACCAAGTAGCCAACAGCCCCATGCTGGGATGGGTCCAAAGCCTGAATATGCTGCAAGATGTCCAGAACCTTCAGCAACCAACACAGAAAGAGAGATTCAGACAAAGTCTTTGCAAGCAGTCAAAAGACAAACAGATGCAGACACATCTCTCAAGTTAGATGCATCTCAGTGCCCAGGCCTAAAGCTCTGGCACGTGAATGTTCCACACAGGACTGAGAATCTTTTTGCTCTGTTTGAGGTGAGGAGAAATGGCATGGGGTGATTGGAGAAACGCAGGAACAAACAGCTAAAGACAAAGGAAAACCAAACCTGAACAACAGAATGTGAAAGAGATTGGAAGTCAGCAACTGGGAGAAGAGGAAGCAATAACTAAGGAGGGAATCAACCACCCTACTGAGCTGTGCAATCACTTCTGTGCCCCTCACACCAACGAGACAACTGCCAGAGGTGCTCTCACACTTGTTTAGGCTACAGACCCTGCAAACAGCCCATTGAAAAGCTCCCTGCTTCCAAAGAAAGGCACTGCTGAGCACAGGAATTCCTCAGAACTAAGTCACAGCAGCCTGTGGTGTCACATTCTGCCACCGCAGGGTGCTGATGAGACCATTTCAAGGTTTATGAGATGCTAAGAGACTGCTGTTGCCAGTCCCCCTAAGTGCTGCTGTGAACTAATTCCAGATGATTTCTGCTCTACTCGAGAACAAACAGTGTAGTTTAAGAGAGATCCTCAGCCTGTCTGGGGGAGCCAGGCAGAGGAAAAATAGGGCAGCAGGGAAGAAAATGCAAATCATCTCTGTGATGCCACACCATGTGAACAAGAGGCAGGGAACCTGCTTGTCTCAGGAGGACTAAGGAACACTAACTTTGAAGTGCTCCCAAAGCAACAAACCCTGCAGATCCAGAGTACCACCAACACCCTCACCCTCTAGCACACTAGCAGAGCTGCTGCCAGGTTTGTCAGAGCAGGCAGTGCAAGCTTTACTTCTTTCTTTCCCCCCACTTTGTTCTTTACAAAGCTGTTGTCTAGTCAGGTTGGGACAAGCCAGATTCATCCATCCCAACATCAAATACCTCAAGTATCTGAAGGGGGCTACAGGAGAGCTGGGAAGGGACTTCTGACAGGGGTCTGTGGTCATAAGACAAGGGGCGGTGGATTGAAGCTGAAGGAGGGTAGATTGAGACTGGAGAATAGGAAGAAATTCTTTGCAGTGAGGGTGGTGAGGCACTGGAAGAGGTTGCCCAGGGAAGTCATGGATGTTCCCTTCCCTGGAGGTGTTCAAGGCCAGGCTAGACCACAGAATCACACAATAACATCCAGGTTAAAGAAGCCTTTCAGGATCACCAAGTCCAACCTAGAATCCTACTCTACAAGATTCAACTTAACCCATATCCCTAAGCACCACATCCAAACACCCTCAAACACATCCAGGGTGACTCAACCACCTCCCTGGGCAGCTCATTCCAGTCCCTGAGTAGATGAGGCCTTGAGGGAGGTGGGAGGTGTCCCTGCCCATAGCAGGGGACTTGGAATTAGCTGATCTTTAAGGACCTTTCCAACCTAAACCATTCTATGAATTTATGAATCTTAAGTTGCTTTTTCCCCCCCAAGAGCCACTGATTGTGTGCCTAAGGCTTCAGGGAACAGCTCTGCTCTTATGTATTAAGCTTCCTACAAGTTTTCTGATAAGGTAATAACTTCAGCCCAGCAAGAGCTTTTCTCCCACTATCAAGGCATAACCCAAACACAGAATGTTCTTATAACCTACAGCTGGAAGTCCACACTATTAGCTGCAAGATAAGCTGCCAGACTCGGGCAGTAAATCATAACTATGACTCAGAAGGCTGCTCACAAGCCTCTCCTAGGCCAAGCAACTAAGAGCCATCCTCTTTTCCCTGCTTCCCAGAGCAGAAATTGATTGTCTGCAAGGTGAGAACTGGTTCAATTCATTCCTTACACACCAACTCGTGGCAGGCTGTGACGCCAATCGATAGAGCAGCGGTGGGAGAACACCAGGTTACCTTTTCTGGCCAGATTCCCAGGTGGAAGTACAACCTGGCCTGGAGCATCAGGTGCTGCACGTTGTCTGGATACATGGCCAGGTACAAGTCCAGAGAGTCTCTCAAGAGCTGGTAAGACTGATCAGTGCTTTCTCTGCCAGCAAAAAAGAAATTCCATGTTAAGGTCGGTGCCTTCAACACCCACTCCCAGCGCTCCGATGTACAGGGAGAGGCACCAAAAAACATGCTGTAGGCACAGGCGAGAGTCTGGAGAAGGCTGAGAGGGGACCTCAGCAATCTCTACAAATATCTGAGGGGTGGGTGGTAAGATGAAGGTGCCAGGCTCTTTTTGGTGGTGCCCAGTGACAGCACAAGGAACAACAGGGATAAACTCGAAGCCAGGAAGTTCCACCTCAACCTGAGGACAGACTGCACAGAGATGCTGTGGAGTTTCCTTCTCTGGAGAAGATTTCCAGCACTGTCTGGATGTGTTCCTGTGTAACTTGTGCCAGATTAGATGGTCCAAGCTCTGGCAGGGGGGCTGGGCCCAAAGATCATTGTAATGACAGGACAAGGAGTAATGGGTTTAAAGTGGCAGAGGGGAGATTTAAATGGGATGGTAGGAAGAGTTCTTTATAGTGAGGGTGGGGAAACACTGGCACAGGCTGCCCAGGGAGGTTGTGGAGCACAGAATCCTTCAGTGTGACCGAAGATCACATTCTGTGATTCTGTGCTCCACAACCTCCCTGGAGGTGTTCAAGGCCAGGCTGGATGAGGCCTTGAGTGACCTGTTCCAGTGGGAAGTGTCCCTGCCTATGGCACAGGAGGGCTGGAACTGGATGATCTTCAAGGTCACTTTCAACCTAAACCATTCTATGACCTCCAAAGGTCCCTTGCAACCTCTCCTCACCCCATGCTGTGTGATGGTGTGCACTCACCTCTTGCCCAGGTTTAGGAGGTTCCCCACCATGCGCTGCAGGACCTCTTTGGAAGTCACCACCCCATAGAACTCCTCTGTCACGTGGTGGCCAATGAGGTACTCACACTCCTTCACTGTCAGCTGCTTCCCCTTGCCAAAGGCGTCGATGTAGGTGTAGTCAAAAATGTCTGTGCTTCTAAACAGACCAAGACAGAAAGGCAGCTGTGAGGATGGGGCATGGCAAAGCAGGGTGACCCATGGCTGCTCCTCCCTCACCACCTGCATGCTTCTGGGTTGTCACTTGGACCTCTGCTCACTCTAACTAGGCTTTCATCAGTTTCTTAGGTAAGGGAAACATCATCTTATATTACCTAGGTCAGGGCAACCCTTAATATCAGTGCAGGCTGGGGGATGAGGAGACTGAGAGCAGGCTGCAGAAAAAGACTTGGGGTTGCTGGGAGAGAAGCTGGAGATGAACCAGCAATGGGCACTTGTAGCCCAGAAGGATAAGGGCAGCCTGGGCTGCAACCAAAGCATTTTGGCCAGAGATGGAGAGAGGGGATCCTGCCCCCCTGCTCTGCTCTGGGGAGGCATCACCTGCAGTGCTGTGCCCAGCTCTGGAGCCCTCAACACAACAGAGACATGGACCTGCTGGAGAGGGTTCAGAGTAGGCCACAAAGATGCTCAGAGGACTAGAGAACCTCTGCTGTGGGGACAGGCTGGGAGAGTTGGGGCTGTTCAGCCTGGAGAAAAGAAGACTCCAGGGGGATCTTAGAACTGCATTTCAATATATGAAGGGGGCTCCAGGAAGGCTGTGGAGGGACTGTTCAGAAATGCTTGTACAGACAGGGCAAGGGTTTGGAACTGGAGCAGGGCAGAGTTAGGCTGGACAGCAGAAGTTCTGCACAGTGATGGTGGTGAGACACTGGCACAGGCTGCCATGGGATGTGGCTGAGGCTCCAACCCTGCAGACACTCAAGATCAACCTTGCTGTGTCCAAGTGCAGCCTGCAGCTGACTGCAGGGGGGTTGGAGAAGATGCCCTTGGAGGGTCCCTTCCACCCCACTGCAATCTGCCAATCTTTTCCTGCCTAGGTTACAATTATAGATGGAAAATAACTCCTCGTTCCGGGAACAGGTCTGGAGCTGTCAGTGCTTCCCAGCTTTTCCTCCTGGGGCACAACTTCAGCACTCAGCAGGTCACTTACCCTTCTTTTCCCTGACACCAGCGCAGCAGGAAATGGCTGGGGAAGTTGACTGGTTCAAGCTTGACTCCCAGCTGCCTGGCAATTGTTAAATAAAGCACAGACAAACTGATGGGAATTCCTGTCCTGCGGATCAAAACCTGGGGGACAACAATGTGATGAAAACATGGAAGATATTAAGGAACAACACAAACCCCTCCCCATGTTTGATTTCACAAATGAAAATACAACAACTCAACAGGATATGTACACACTCACCCCCCCTAAAAGAAAAACAAAAAAAGCCATCATATGGAACAGGTTGCTCAGGGAGGTTGTGGATGCTCCCTCCCTGGAGGTGTTCAAGGCCAGGCTGGATGAGGCCTTGAGCAACCTGTTCTAGTGTCTGTGGCAGAAGGTTGGAACTGGATGATCTTTGAGGTTCTTTCCATCCTAAACCATTCTATGATTCTATATTGGGTTTCAAGCACCTTGTTCTTCAGAGAGAATGAGTTGTCTGACTACCTTCATGGAAGAAAGAGGAATGTAGCAGGAGAGGGAATGAGGAGCAAGATGGATAGCTGTGGAGGAGGAATGGCAGGAAGAAAGGAGGACTGAAAGCACCACCAACAAACACCACAAACAGGATGCCTGAAGCCTTGCAGCAGCCCTAGTTTCTGCCCAACACAGAGGTACCTGGTGGATGTATGAGTTCAGGGAGTTATAGTAATCCAGCTCATTTCCTTTGTACTTTAGCTGTTCATACAGGACACAATTCATAGCATCCAGCACCTGCCGCTGCAGCTCCACATCTGGAACCAACACTTCTCCTAAAAAGAAATGGAAAGAAATAGAAGACTGAGGGGAAAAAAAAGACTCTGCTTCACATTTCCATAACGAAAGGGAGACCAAGCGTCGCCTTATTTCCTGAGAACATAAGAAAGCTCCTCAGAGAGTCAAGAACCTTGCTGGAGCTTGAACACCTCCAGGGAGGAGGCATCCCCAGCCTCTCTGGGTAACCCATTCCAGAGTCTCTCCACCCTTGTACTGAAGAACTTCTTCCTCAGCTCCAGTCTAACCCTGCTCTGTCTCAGCTTCATCCATTCTCCCTTGTCCTGGTGCTAGACATCCTCAGGTAAAGTCCCTCTGCAGCCTCCCTGCAAGTTCCCTTCTGATACTGCAAGCCAGCTCTAAGGTCCCCCTGGAGTCTTCTGTTCTCCAGGCTGAACGCCTCCAGCTCCCTCAGCCTGTCCTCGCAGCAGAGGTGCTCCAGCCCATGGATCATCCTCATGGCCCTCCTCTAGACTCAGTCCTACGGCTCCATGTCCTACTTACACTGGAGAAAATATTTGGGGTGGGGGTCTCCTGCTTCAATCCATTCCCTCTCATCATTCCCATCACAAGAAGCCCTTGTGAAAAGTCCCTCCCCAGCTTTCTTGCAGGCCTGCTTCAGGTACCGGTTATGCTTGCAAGGGGATAAGGAACAACTCTTTAAGCTGCAGCAACTCAGCAGCTGTTGGGAGCTTGTCTGCCTGTGTCTGGTCTTGCAGGCCTGCTCTGCAGAGAAGCAGAAGGCTGTGTACAGTACCTGCCTTGGAAGCCAGGCTGGGGTGCCTCGGGTTTTTGGCCCGCAGGACCTTGCGCACTTTGTCGGTGATGTCGTCCACCTGGGCCTGCACACTCCTCAGGCAGATGTCTGACAGGGGGTTACAGTACTGGTCGATCAGAACAGCTCCTGCAACAAACAAGCTACATAAGAAACAGGGCTTCAGTATTGTTTTTGCTTTTGGGCTTTGCTTAAGTGTTACTTCCTCTGCCCCTCTTGCAGGTGCAGCTGTCTTCCCACCCTGCGACTGGCCTTCCACCCCTTCCCAGCTCCACACTGCACAGCTTCAGCAGCCCAGCAATCAGACAGCTCTGGAGAGAAAGCTCCACCACACAGGCTGGGAGCTCTGACAGCAATTTCCCTGCCTCAGGTTTGCTCCTCGCCCTGGCCAGAGAAGCTCTTGGGAAAGGAGATAGGAAGTGACTTGAAATCAGATCAGTTGGTCTGTGTTAGGCCCAGAGGCCACAAGTCAAAATGCTTCTGCAATGTCAGCTAATTGGGATGCTGAGCTACTGCTGAGCTCCTCAGCACACTGTTCCAAAATTCAGCTGCAAGGGCTTTAACATCATCTCCATTGCTTTTCAGCTCATCTGTCCTTGGGCAATTACTGATGCACAAAGAACTGACAGAAGCTAACAGAACCCTGACATTCTGATGCAACACCACACAGCTATGGCAAGATTGGAAGGGTTTCAGGTACAGCAAAAATCCCAATTTAATTTAGAGTCGTTGTCCAAGGGCTACAAGAAATACAAAAATATATACATGTAAAAGCAGCCCTGCAGGAAAGGACCTGGGGGTGCTGGTGGAGGAGAAGCTGGTGGAAGAGAAGCCATGGGCACGTGCAGCCCAGAAGGCCAAGGGCAGCCTGGGCTGCAACCAGAGCAGCATGGCCAGAGATGGAGAGGGGGGATCCTGCCCCTCTGCTCTGCTGAGACCTCACCTGCAGTGCTGTGCCCAGCTCTGGAGCCCTCAACACAACAGAGACATGGGCCTGATGGAGAGGGTCCAGAGGAGGCCAGAAAGATGACCTGAGGGCTGGAGAACCTCTGCCATGGGGACAGGCTGGGATGGTTAGGGCTGTTCAGCATGGAGAAGAGAAGGCTGCAGGGAGACCTTAGAGCTGCATTTCAATATATGAAGGGGACCTACAGGAAAGCTAGGGAAGGACTGTTCAGAAGAGCCTGTGGGGGTAGGACAAGGGGCAAGGGTTTGAAACTGGAGCAGGGACATTTAGGTTAGACAGCAGGAGGAAGTTCTGCACAATGAAGCTGGTAGGACACTGGCACAGGCTGCCCAGGGCTGTGGCTGAGCCTCCATCCCCACAGACATTCAAGCTCAGCCTTGTTGCATCCTTGTGCAGCCTGCTTTAGTTGGAGGTGTCCCTGCATGGGGGGGTTAGACAAGACAACCTTTGAGGGTCCTTTCCAAGCCAAAGCAATCTGTGAAAGGCTCTTTCCAAGTGAAATAAGCACGATGGGAAGCTGCCATTAGGTGCTGCAAGTGGAACTCCTGCCCAAGACTTACCCTCCAGGAAGGACTGCCGCTCGGTCGGGCGCTGCAGATACTCCTTCAGGTTCTTTAATATATTCTGTTGCCGTAGGAAGTAGAGAATTTTCTTTGCATAGTACTTCCAGGTGAGGCCTTTCCTACACATTTAAACAAAAAAAGAAAAAAAAGTAGCATTTGCCCTAAAGAGGCACTGAAAGAGTGGAGGTTTGATTTCATTTTTTGCTCTCAACACAGATTTAAAAGCAAGGTCGTCGCTCTTCTAACCAAACTTGACAAAGAGACAACCAAAAAAGGGTTAAGAAGAAATTCATCAGCAGAAAAAAAATACTCCAAACAAACAATGCAAACATAGCTCCTCTCATCACAAATCCAGGCTGGGTGAGGAGTGGCTGGAGAGCAGTCTGGAGGAGAAGGCCTTGGGGCTATCAGTTAGTGATAGCACTGGTGGCTGCAGCCCAGAGGCAGCTGTGCGCTGGCTGCAGTCAAAGCAGGGAGAGCAGCAGCACAAGGAGGGGATTCTGCCCCTCTGCTCTGCTCAGACCTCACCTGCAGCACTGCCTCCAGCTCTGGGGCCACCAGGACAAGAAGGACCTGGAGCTGCTGGAGAGGGTCCAGAGGAAGCCACAAAGATGATTAGGGTTAGGATGGAGATTAGGAAAAGTTTCTTTGCTGCAGGAATGGTCAGCGATTGGCACAGGGTGCCCAGGGAGGTGGTGGAGTCCTCATGCCTGTAGGTGTTCAAGAAACCTGTGGCCATGGTGGTGTTGGTCTCAGTGTTTGGACTCAATTTCAGAGGTCTTTTCCAACCAAAACAATTCTCCAATTCTATGACAAAAACCCAAAGGGAGGATTCCACAGGTTCCCAGGTTCTGCCCTAGGCATGTTTTTACCAGTGTTCTTCAGAAAACTCCCCCTTCTCCTGCTCCCATTTCTCTCCTCCAGATTGCAAGGCAAATCATTGCCTTCTCCATCCTGCCGGACAGGGGAACAATCAAACCTCCTAACACTTCATCCCACTCCAATAAGCTGGAATGCTCAACAGGGACAAGAGCCTTATTGGGATATATTCCAGGGAAACGATTTAGCCTAATGCTCCTGAATGGCAATGACTACAGCCTACTCAGGGGGTAATTAGCATCAATTCTGCTTTACAGGGAGGCATTTGGCCAGGGCGAAGGCTCGAAAGCTTTTTAACCAGTTGTCAGATGAGAGCTGTTGAGTCCCAGTTCAAACAGAGGAGGGAATAAAAATGGATGTGACAAAAGGCAAAAATGAGATGATTGCCATTCCAGTGATGTTTTTTCTCAAGCTCTACTAACAGTCTCTTTAATCAAAGCTATTAGACTCCATTAAGAGCAATCCAGGGCTGCTGCAGTGCAGCGTACTCAAGTGTGGCTTTTATGCCACCAGCAGAGAAACCTTCAAGTGAAGCAGTCCCTTATTCATCTCGCCCCAGAGTTAAGGCAGATGCAAAGCAGAATTTTTCTTTACCAGCTTGGCCTTCACTCGAGTAACTTAAAAAAAAAGCTGCAATTTTTGCAGTGGCTGAAATAAAATTCAGTTGTGTTTAGGGACAAAACTGGTACCAACTTATTACAGCTAAGAAAAGCAATGTGAGGAGTTAAAAGCAAACTTAGAAAGCTGTAGAGTTGTGCTAGAGAGATCCTTGATGGCAATCCTCACTGCTTATTCCTGCTTCACTCCATGCTCTGGCCTCATCTTGCAGATCAGTTCAGCAACATGATCCAGGTGTAAAGAAAAGTAAAAGGATAGGACCTCCTTAAGCCCAAAGCTACTGCAGAGAGTGTGGTGTCATCAACCAGCAAGGAAATAAGCAGCAAAGCAAGATCAAGCCAGAGGACCTTCTCCTTGTGGACTAGTTTACGTGATTTCCTCTGGGAACATTCAAATTAAACACACAGCAATTATCTCCCAGCCTGGGGATGTTGCTTTATGAGTGAAAAAAGGACAGAAGCTGAGGTCCTTTTCTTCCATTTCCAACCCCTCTCTCTCTCTCTTACCTTCCTTCCATGTTAAGGATACACATCAGCTCATCCTCAAAAAAGTGACTGGGGCATCCCAGAGTCTCAATGTCACTGAATCCATCACAGGGCACCTGTCAAAGCAGGCAAAGGTTAATGCAGAGCATAAAGGATTCTTCCCCACAGAACATCATTTCATAATAAGGCTCAAACCCAATTTTTTTTCTGTTCTCCGGAATTCATGGAAGATCTTAGAACTGCCCAGCTCACCAACTACTCACTCTCTACAGATTTGGGACAAGGCTCCATGGATAACCCCTGGGAGCACCTTAAAGCTATCTCCTAGAGCATTCCAAGCTCCTAGGGTAGGTGAATGGACCAGGACAAGCAGGCTGGACCCCAGGAATTTTAGGGTGCAATCAGCTTTTGCTTGTGGTTGACCAAACCTTTACACACACTCGCCAGTGTAGAAGGTTGATCCTGGGGAAAGGAAGGAGCAGGAGCCTTCATTTTTTGAAACACTCAGTTGGGAATCTAGCCATTAACTAAGCAGGCAATGAAGCTTGAGGAGATCCAAAGCTTGAGGAGAGCAAGTTTAGACTGAAGATTAGGAAGAAATTCTTTTGAGTGAGGGTGAGGACACACTGGAACAGGCTGCCCAGGGAGGCTGTGGATGCCCCCTCCTTGCAGATGTTCAAGGCCAGGTTAGATGAGGTCTTGAGCAACCTGGGCTAGTGGGAAGTGTCTCTCCTCACTGAGGGGGGGAGTGGTTTGAAACTCCATATCTTGAAGGTCCTTTCCAACCCAAACTATTCTGTTTATCTATAAACTAAGCTGCTGCATTCAGAGAAAGTGACTCACGTGTTCTGAAAAGAACCTTTTGGAGAAGGAAGCTACAATCCTCTGGGCTTCCAGGCCAGCCTTGTGCCGTGCTTTGTATTCTTCCAGCCAGCAGACACCATCCATGTGGCTGTAGTACTTCAGCAGTGAAGGCCACCTGCACAAGAAGGCAGCAGTGAACAGGTTCATTACTGTGACAGCATCACTGACAACTTCCAGAACTCTGAAATGTTGTTTATTGTAGCCCCATGGCTTGAGGAGCTGAGATGGTGCCTAAACACCTGCCAAGGCAGCAACACCCAAGGATACCAAGGGCTTCCTAGCACAAACCACCAAGAAGAATTAAAGCAGATGGAAATATTTTAGACAGCAAGGGAAAGCAAACTGAGAAAAAGGCCTCTTGTGATTTACAGGGAGGTTTGATTTCACATTTGGCAATTCTGTTAATGATTACTGGGGTTTAAAAAGCATTTTTCTTTGCCACATCACAGAGTCAAAGAATGGCAGGAGTTGGAAAGGAACCTCTGGAGATCACTGAGCCCAAAGCTGGAAAGGCTGGAAAACAGTGAGTCCAAAACTGGAAAGGATCTTTGGAGATCAGTGAACCCAAGGTTGGAAAGGACCTCTGGAGAGCAGCAAGGCCAAAGCTGGACAGGACCTCTGGAGAGCAGCGAGGCCAACCTCCCTGCCAAGGCAGGTTCAGTTGCATGGGTTGCTTTAGATTCTTTTCAGGTTATATCTATGTATATAGATAACATATGCACTAAAAATAGATACTTTTAGATATCCATACACTTTTTCTTAGTCTATCTTTACACTTCTAGGCATCTGCAGACACTTTCTTCTATAAATCTAGAGAAACCCAAATGTTTAAATCACCACTTCTGCAGAAAAACGATTACCACCTGCCCAAACCCCCCCAGCTCTGCCTGTCCACACCTGGAAGATATTTTGCTAGCAGTTAATAATAAACCCAGACTGCAGCTGCAGTTACAAAACAAAGTCCAAAGACTAACCAAATAACTTCACAACCTCTCTCCTGCTGGATCCCAAACCAGCTGAAACGCAGCCACGCCACAGTAACAAGAGCAATCACTTATTTCAGGCTGAGAGAGTTGAAAAGACACTGAAATAAAAAAAAAAAAAAAAAAATTCAGGAAGATTAAAAAAAATAGTGCAATTACTCACAATGGGATCCAGCCAGGACAACAAAGGTCAACATGCAAACTCCTGCCAAAAGTTCTTTTATCAAAGAGGAGGGCAGCAGCCTGTGCTAATCACCTGCCACATTCAATTCCAGCTGCTGGATCTCAACCAGCTTTAAACTTTGAGGGCTTAGCTTCAGAAATTAGAGCCACTGAATTGGTAGAAGTAGCTGGCCAGCCATCCCAAGCCAGAGCTGGGTGGACTGGGCAAGCTGCAATCATTCAGCAGCCCTTTTCACCCATTAAAAAAAAAAAAGAGTATAATCCTCTCTCATCTGAGTTCTGCTACGTTTTAGAAGCCAACTGGCAATTAGAGAAAGCAGTATCGCTGCTTTGCCTCTGCCAAAACGCAGGCAGAAGCAGGTAGCAGATGAGCATGCCCCAGTCTGGCTGCCAGCAGAGGAGTGGTGTGCTTAAAGACTGCAAAAAGTGAGACCCTGCCTCCTGCTTTATTCCCAGCTAAAACGTTCACAGGTTCACCCATTACAACCCAGGTTCCCTCATGACAGCCTTTTGCGGGAAACTCAACTCACCAGCAGCAACTCAAGCTAAACGATCTGGGTTTCTGCGAGAAATCACTCTCCTAAGAGCACTACAAATAAGCCACTCTTTGCTGTAAGCATCAGCCCTGCGACGGGGCAGGTTTTGGCAGCTGCTTTGGAAGCTGCCTGCGGGGTCAGGGCTGCCAAGCGACAACCCTAGCCTGTGGCAACGCTGCCACACCTCCGGCTGGCAGCTTGGCCCCAGTCCATAGGATTTAGGAGGGGGAGCAGCCTTGCAACACTCCCTGCTGGGGCAGGACACCCGCGGGATAGAGAGCGGCCAGATGCAGGGCTGATCCAACCCCTCAGCCTTCAGCCGGGAGGAGATGAGAGGGGTCGGGCACTGCCACCACCGCAGCGGAGATGAGAGGGGTCGGGCAGGGGGGGGAGTTCACTGCCACCACCGCAGCGGAGATGAGCGGGGTCGGGCAGTGAGGGGAGTTCACTGCCACCACCGCAGC
>VWZI01007894.1:652893-666539 GCA_013396835.1 Psilopogon haemacephalus
TGACATGAGGAAGAGCTGAGGAGAAGGGGGGGGGGAGGGGGAAGGAGCAGGAGGACCAGAGAGCAGCAAGAGGTTGGAGTCCTGCCAAGCAGAGCTGAATTTACACACAGCTTAAAAGTTTTGCAGACCTCTGCAGTGGAAATTTGGGGAGCTCCTTGCCCCCAAGCTGCTAGCCTTGACAGACTGGTCCCCGTTCTCATCTTGGCACCACTGCTCTCCAGGAAAAAGGCCACCAGCAAAAGGAATAACCCAGCCCCAACCTCTGAGGCTTGAGCTTTGCGAAGGTGCCTAAAGGGAATCGAGAGGATGAATCCCTGTTCCCCTTACAGAAATTAATTGGCACTGAACGTCAGATTCCCTGGGCAGCTGGCAGAACTCGTGTGCCTAGCTACAGGCAATCTAAAAAGCAATGAGTCCTGCCTGGAAGTGATCCTCCTCTGCTCATCTTGCTGCCTGGGGAATTGCTTGCACTCCAGAGGAGCTGGGGCTGCTGCTGCTGCTGCCGAGCAGGGAGCTCTTACTTCTCAAGCTCTCCTCAGCACACAGATCCCAAGGGTGTTTCCAAGGCATCTCAAGGCAGATTTAAGCCCAGAGGTGGTGGCCCTTGGCCCTGCTCTCTGGCACTTGAGTTTCACTGGCTTCAAAGCCATCACATCCACGCTGGGCACAGGAGGTGGGGAGGGATTAGGAACCAGCATCTTCTCATTCTGGACATGCTGTTAAGTGCTGTGAAGTGTGTTTTGTTAAGACATGACCCCACGCCACGATCACACGGAGTCAAACCCCGAAAGAGCAGGCTCAGAAGCAGCAAGCAGCACTAATGCCTCTTTGTTGGGGTTGGATACATCTTAAGGCAGTTTTGTTGCCCTTAGGGAATAAAAAATAAAGTGTAAATCTCCTTCAGCAATTCTCATGGGAACAAAACATTTTCACAGACTTCCCAGAATGGGTTGGGTTGGGTTGAAAGGGACCTTCAGGATCATCCGGTTCCAAGCCCCTGGCTGTGGGCAGGGGCACCCACCCCTAGAGCAGGTTTTTGTGCCATCCAAAGGGATTTGACAGGTTGGTTATGTTATTTGTGTTCCCCACCCTAAACCAGCACGTGAAAACACAGTGACAAAAAGAAGCTCCCAGTCAGCTGCTCTTTTAGCTCCACGTTTTCAGTGTTCAAAGTATGAAGGAAAATACTTGGCCTGGCATTATTCACTAGCAAGTTCCACAACCAGCCCAAACAGCCAAGCCAAGCAGGACTCCACTCATATATCCCAGTGCCACATTCCTGCTGCCTCTCAGTACCTTCTGCAAGCTTTGGCCCATGGCTCCAGGAGAAGCCTCCTGGGTCTTGCCCACATTCCCACCATGAGAATAGCTGCAGAGCCTTGGCCTGTGGGCTCCTGGTTAGTGAGGGGATTCTTAGAGCAGGTTTTTCTTGCTTTGGAGGTGCTTCCTCCCTCCCTGCAATCTGGCCAGGTAGGTAGATGAATAAGGCAGGAGCGCAGCAGCCTGCGCGGGGAGGAGCTCTGCTGCGGCTGCTCTGCTCTTCCACTCACAATCACCTTTGTTCATCCCATGGCTCAAACTTCCATTCACAGCCAAACCTCTGTAGGGGTGGAGGCCCAAGTGTTCCTATTCCACTTCATTGCTGGCACAGCAGGAAGAAGGAGCCTCTTGCATCATGATGCTGAACTGTTTCACCAGCTGCCTTCGTGCCCATGCTGGAGCCAAGCCAGTTTTGACCTCTGCTAAGGTCTGCTTTACTTCTGGAACCAAGTGCTTTAAAGCAGCAATCTCCTCAGCTTTCTCCCACTCCCCTGATTCCCTATAAAATGCAGTGGCCGTATGGAAGAAGCTAGAGCTCAGGTCTCCCCATCCAGGGCAGACTTCAGATGGATTGCTAGAGCCATGCATTGCAGGTTGGCACAGGTGAGAGAGCACTGCTGCTGCTGCTGCTGCTGCTGCTGCTGCTGCTGCAAAAGCTTGATCCTGCAAGCTGCTGAAGTCCCCAAGGCCACTGAAGCCAAGTGGGGGGTGGAAGGCAATTTTGTACCTGGGAGGAACTTGGATTCTAGGCTTGGTTTTGTGTCCAAGCTGGGAATACAGTTTTTCAGCAGGGAAATTTTGCTCGCCCCCTGTTACTACAGAGGGAGTTACGGCGAAGTCGAATGGTCCTGAAAATCTCTCTCCATCTGTTCCGCCAAGGGACTCTGCTCCCCTCTGCAACTATCAAAGCGATTGCGAAAGTTACCAGAGCAATTCCGAAGCTGCAAACTGGTCCCCGGTGAAAGCAGGGGCACAGTTTAGCTTCGAGCATAAAATTCTCCTTTTCAGAATCTGCTGGGAGCTCTTTGCAGCTCTCTTCCCCCCACCCGCCCCCAGCTAGAAATCAGAGGGCTGCCATGGCTTCAGCAGTCGGAAGTCAGGGGGCAGCAGCTTGGGCATGGTGCAAGTCCATGAGGTTTCAAGCACAAACACATCTCTCCCCCACCACCAGCTCAATTAAAAAACGTGGCCCCAGTATGTGGCAGATGCTCACAGACCTGCCTGCCTGCTCGTGGCTCCAGCTTGCAGCTGCTCTCTGACCTTGCGCCACTGCCACAGCCCTGTAAAACCTCATCACAGAGCAGAGGGTGTGAGTTCTCTCTCCTTTGTCCCGAGAGGAAAACTCCTCACCAAAGAATTCCACATGCAAAACAAAGCCATCTGTTCCTCTCGGCCCCCAGGCTCTGTGTGCCCGAAGCATCTCTGGGAGAGAGCAGGAGTGGGAGGGCAGCCCTGGTGTGAAAAGTCTCTTCCCAACACAAGGCACTGTCAGTCTGTTGCCATTCCCAGGACTCGCCCTTGCCTGGCAGCTCTCTGCACCTTTGGGCTGGGCAGATTGGGCTGAGAAGGAGACAGGAGGAATCTCCAAGAGGGAAGTGGTAGAGGAGCCTGGGTTACAGCCTGGGATGGGGTGAGAGGCGTCACACACTGAGAATAAAGTGACCACAGTTCAGCTGGGCTCAGGCTGGTGCAGCTCCTGCCTCTGCCCATCTCCTGCTTTGCATGGGGCAGCCACACTTGCTCAGGACACAAGTGTGCTGGTCATGCAGGGACATGCTGGCTCCTGCTGCTCTGGGTGTGAATGGAGTCCCCTGCTCACCCCTGGGGATGCATAGGCACAGGGACAGGGAGTGTGGACAGCCCAAACTTAAAACTGCATTCTCTGGCCAGCGTGGGTGCAGCTGGCTGGGTTCCTCTAGTGCAACAAGCTCAAACCTACCCAGCAGTGATCGTGGAGGTGTCATCTGTGTAAGTCTACTCCTGAAGACAGAAGTCTCATTATTTTCCTGCTGTCTCTCATCAATTGAAGTGCAACAAGCTCCCAGGTTGTCCTTCTGGAGAGATGAAACCTTTGGAGCCATCAACAGCACAGGCAGTAGATACCCTCGCACTGGATGAACAAGTTATTTTCTCCTGCTAGTGGACACAGCAGGTTGGGAAAGCAGAGAACCATTCCCCAAGAGCTTTCAAGTTCATATAATAACCTTCCATGGACGTTTGAAAGAGCCAAGGATTGAAATCTTGGCCCCCCAAAAAAAAAAAAAAACCCTCTTCACGGTGTCTTGAAAATCAAATCTGAGAGAATCAAATCTCCATAAAGAGAAGAGCCTCTTCATGGTCAATACGTGGCAAATGAAAAGGAGCAGGGCTGCTAAAAACAGGCAGTGATGGTGGTGGACATCAGCCAGGCCAGGCCAGGCCACTGGACCAGGCTGGGGTGTCCCATCAGGTCCAGCATCCCCTTGCTGTGGGAGCCATGCAGGGCTGTGCAGGAGCCTGCTTGGGCAGCAGGTACCCAGATTTATGAGCTGAGGAGTGCCCAAGAGGCACAGCCCCTCCGTGCATGACACCAGTCTGCAGCAGACCCCACCTCGGGCTCTGCTTGGTTTTGCATGCCCGAGATGCTGTGGCTGCAGCCAGGCGCCGGCGATGCCACACCGAGATGAGCAGAGTCCAGACGAGGGGAGGGGCAAGAGCCACCTTTGTGGAATGATAAAGCAGATCCAGAAGTTTATTTCCCCCTTTGCTGGGGGAGAAAAATGAAGCTGGAGGGGAGTGCGAAGCCCCTGCAGGGAAGGGGGATGAAGGAGAAGTTTAGGATGTCTGAGGCTGACTCAACAGGGGGGGTGGGGGGGGAAAGAGTCAAAATTCCCCAGTGGTGCAGCTTGAGGAGCAAATGGTCCTGTGCGGGCACAGGGAGCAGGGAGGCAGCTCAGAGCCCTGGGGGACTTAGTGATTGATGAATCTTCACAGCAGGGAGAGTGCTGCTTCTCCAGGCCGGGCAGGGAGGCTGGCCTTAAACCAGCATTTCCCTTCCAGAGGGCTCTGAAGGACTCACCCACCCGATGCCTGTTGAGCTTGAGAGAGTTTTGGATACCTGCCTGGCACAGAACCCCTCTGGAGATGCCACCAAAAGCAAGGCACAAGCCCTGGTCCCTTCCCCGCCACGGCTCAGGTTGAAGGGAGAGCTGGAGGTGGAAGGTGTGAGGTGTAGGAGAAGCAAGCCAGTTCACCTCAGCCACAGGCTCCAGGAGCAGTGTGACTGCCAGGGGGGAGATGTTGCAGTGATACAGGCAGGACAGGAGAAAGCAAGTTGCCAGCAGCACAGGCTGAGCTGCAAAGAGGGCAAAGTTAAGGCCTGCAGCGATAGGACAAGTGGCAATGGCTTCAAACTAGAGAAGAGCAGACTCAGATTAGATGTTAGCAACAAGTTCTGCACTGTGAGGGTGGTGGAACACTGGAGCAGTTTGCCCAGGAGGGTGACTGGAGCCCCATCCCTGGAGATGTTCAAGGTGAGGCTCCGCAGGGCTCTGGGCAACTTAAGCTAGTTGAGGATGCCCTTGCTGAGTGCTGGATGACCTTTGGAGGTCCCTTCCAACCCAGACCATTCTAGGATTCTGTGATTTCTTGGGGCACTACTAGGGAGGGGATTCTGCCCCTCTGCTGTGCTCTGCTGAGACCCCCCCTGCAGTGCTGGGGGCAGCTCTGGAGCCCTCAGCACAGCACAGACAGGGACCTGTCAGAGCAGGGCCAGAGTACACCACAGCAGTGCTGGTAGGGCTGGAAGGGCTCTGCTGGGAAGCCAGGCTGGGAGAGTTGGGAGTGTTCAGCCTGGAGAAGAGAAGGCTCCAGGGATACATTTTGGTGGCCTATCAGTGCTGAAAAGAGGCTGAGCAGAGAGCTGGAGACAGAGTTTTGAGCAGAGTCTGTGGTGCCAGGACAAGGGGAGATGGTTTGGGACTAGAAGAAAGAGATTCAGCCTGGAGACAAGGGAGAAATTCTTCACTATGCAATTCCAGAATGCCCAGAGAGGTTGTGGATGATCCATCCCTGGAACCATTCCAGGTCAAGGTTGGATGAGGTGTTGCAATTAGATGATGTTTAAGGTCCTTCCCGAGGCAGACTAAGCTGTGATCCTCTGGCACCTGTCTCCGAAGGCTGCTCGGGGAGCCCTGGCAGCCCAGCCTGGCTCTGCTCTGGCCACACTGTGGCAGCAGCCATTCGCCTTTCACGCCGCACCAGATGCTCTGCCGGCATCCAGAAAACCGACACCACGATCTCAAATTCTCCCAGCGCCTGGCAATCTTTTCCTCCTGTTTTCTGGGTTGAAGCTGCTTCAGACATGCAGGGAGGCTAAGCTCCAGGAGCTGGTCACAGCGCAGGGAGATGTGTCCAGCCAAGCAGCAGGGCAGTGCTGGAGGAGTGGGGATCACTGCACAGCCTGGGGCCAGGGGAGGCAGCCTTTGTTGGGGCTGGGAGAGCAGCAAACCTCCCGCGGCTCTTTTTGCTCTGATTTTGGCTTAGGGCAGCCAATCTTAGTCCCCTGAAAGTGTGGCCACAGTTGGAGCTCCTGGACAAAACCCTCTGCCCTCAGCGATGCGAATGCTTCGCTTCATGCAAGCTTCGGTTCACAGTTCAGCGGAGCAAGAGGCAGGAGGAGAGGAGCAGCAACTACCAGCTCGAGACATCAACCCTGTGTCCTCCAGCAAGAGCTGCAGCCGTGCCCTGCTGCCCTCATCCTGGCACTGAGGGAGCCCAAAGCTTTGCCAGGGTGAGGAAGGGAGGAGGAGGAGGGAGGACGCCCAAGGTGACACTTGCTTCACCTTGCAGCAAGCTTCTCTCTGCTCCAGGGACTGATACCTTCCTGTGAGCAGGTTAACAGATTGCTTTTGGGGCCAGATCTTTGCATCAGGGCTGAGGTGTGAGCGTGTCACACAGCATCTTTGCAGCCCATCTCACCTCCCTTCTCACATGAGATGCCCTGGCAGACAGCTCGTACCACGGGCAGGTGGTGCAGAGCCTGTGGAGGGGACTGGCTTGCCACAGAGATGCCACACGTGTTTCTCTTGGCAGGCAGGTCACTCCCTGCTGGCACTTTCTTCTCCCAAAGGTGTGGAAGTGGCTGGGGCCTGCTGTCCCAGAACTGCTCATGAGGCTGCACTAAGGCAGAGGTGATGCTTTCTGGGATCTCAAGAGTCCTTGGTCTGCACGTCCTCACCAAGGACCAGGAGGCTCCAGAACCTTCCAAGTGCTGCCTTCTAAATAGGCTTCTTGCAGCTGGGATTGGAGCCACTTCTCTCCCAGCCTTGCGATTTTCCAGTGTCACCTGGGAGAAGGTTCACATGTCCACATCATGGGAAGCTCTAGGATGCAGCTGGTCCCTCAGTCTGTCCCACCAGCATCACGGCTGCAGGTGACATATCTCTGGTGGAGCCTTCTGCAGGACAGCCTGGCCAAGCAGCACTCACTGCCATCCAGGGGTTTTCCCCTGGCATACACATCAGTCACATATCTCTGGTGAAGCCTTCTGCAGGACAGCCTGGCCAAGCAGCACTCACTGCCATCCAGGGGTTTTCCCCTGGCATACACATCAGTCACATATCTCTGGTGAAGCCTTCTGCAGGACAGCCTGGCCAAGCAGCACTCACTGCCATCCAGGGCATACACATCAGCCTGTGCTTGCTCCTCCGTGGGAGGACTTTTCATGCCAGCAGAAGTGGGGACTGAGCAAAAGGAAGAGGCTCATGAGGAGCAGGGAAAGAGGCAAAGGGCAGAGAACCCATGACACAGGAATGAGAAGCCATCCCACCCTACAGCTCAAACCATCTGTACCCAGGCTGCCTGGGGATGAACAAAGTTCATAGGCACAAGGGAAGTGCCAGGAAAATGCAAGGATGCAGCCAAGCTCCGAGCTGAGGAAAAGAGGAGCCTGAGGGGGGGCAACCCCCAGCTCTGATCAAGCCACAAGACCTAGCCATTGCTCCTGCCAGCTCTGCTGCCCCCCAGCACACCAGAAAGGCAGGTGGTCATGAAGGGGATGAGTTCATGCAGCTGTAAAAACACCCTCATGAGGAGGAGGAGAAATGAGAAGTTGTGTTTAGAGCCACTGCAGGTTATAAAGCCATCGTACTTCAGTGGGGCAAACCCAGGGAAGGGAAAGGGAAAGAAATGGCCACAGGACAAGAGCAAGAGAGAGAGGAAGAAAAGGAAAAATCAAAATCATCATCATCATCATCAGGACACAACAAGAGGACGAGAGACAGAGCTTTCCATGGGCAGGTCCCCGTGGAAAAGGAGCCACCGTGTCCGTGAGATACAAAACCCAGTGCCCTCCGGCTAGAGTGGGCAGCAGGTGCTGGGACTGGTTTGGCATCCCCTTGGGGAGGAAGGGTCCACTTAGGAGCAGAAAACCCTGCAAGGGAAAGGGGAGAAAGAGTGGCCTTAGGGAGGGCAGCAAGGAGCAATCCCAGCACCCTGACTAAGGAATTCCCAAGGACCCGAGAGAGCCTTTTGCAGCTGCGCAAGGGGCAGGTGGGCAACCCTTGTCCCTACCTTGAGATGGGAAGCTGAGGCACTCTCTACACTGCAGACCCCAGGATATGTGCTGCAAAATCCTTACCAAGGCTCAGGGACGTTGGGAAAGCCACTCTGGGTCAGCCTGGCACTGCTCAGCACTGCCAGGGGTGCAGGGAAGGGATTGCACCCCAGGAAAAGGAGCAAGATGCATGCAGCTGCTCATCCTTTATCCCAAGTAATCCTTCTGCTCAGCTGGGGAAAATCCCAGCGTGACAGAGCTGAGCAAATAGCAGCACATGGAAGAGCAGAAACAAACACAGCAAATGTCAAGGTTTGTTACTGCTTTTGGCTGGTTTCACAGCAGTGGAAAGAAAAGTCTCTGGGTCTTCGAGGGGAGGTTCAGGCTGCATCTAAGGAAGATGTTTTTGGTGCCGAAGGTGGTGAGACACTGTCCCAGGTCACCAGAGAGGTGGGAGATGCCCAGTCCCTGGAGCCATTCTGGGTCAAGCTGTTTGGGGCTCTGAGCAATGTGCTCTAGTTGCAGCTGTCCCTGCTGGCTGCAGGAGGGTTGGACTGGATGACCTTTAAAGGTCCCTTCCAGCCCAAAACAGTTTGTGCCTCTATGATTGCATAAACCTTCTGAACCAGATGTGCAGCAGCCTGGAGACCTCTCCCGAGATGGGGGCCTGCACCCCTAGAGCCAGCCAGAACCCCCAGTGCTGGCACAGCCTTATGCAGCCTCCTCTTAAACACCTCCAAGGGTGGTGACTCCACCACCTCCCCAGGCAGCCCATTCCAATGCCAATCACTCTTGCTGAGAGGAACTTCCTCCTAACATCCAGCCTGAACTTGCCCTGGCACAGCTTGAGGCTGTGTCCTCTTGTTCTGTCCCTGGGTGCCTGGCAGAAGAGCCCAACCCCACCTGGCTACAACCTTCTTTCAGGTAGTTGTAGAGAGCAACGAGGTCTGCCCTGAGCCTCCTCTTCTGCAGGCTGTCAAGTCTGAGCACACCAGGATGGTGGGGGCAAGAACCCAGGGAATGCAAGGGGCCTGTCCTGGGAAGTGGCAGCGACTTCAGAGGCAGCAACCTCTGCCGCCAGTGAAACCCGTTTGATTTTGGAACCTTTTCTGCTGTAAGAAGGACCCCAAGGGTGCCAAAGGTCTCGCTCCCTTCCCCACCCTGCCCGCTGTGTGCTTGGGAGGCAGCTGCAGGGGTGGAAAGCATCATCTCAACTCACTCATCCGTGTCTTTTTTGCTCTCCTCGATGAAGGCGATGGACTCGGACCTAAGGCGGTTTGTCACCTCGTAGGTGCGCAGGGTGACGCCGAAGATGTCCTCGTGGTACCTGCTGTCATCCTGCGAGACAGGGGCAGGGGGAGGCAGGAGCAGTGACCGACAGCTGCTGCTGCTGAGCCACCCCAAAGCTCTCCTGGCACGGGGAGGTACCGAACGCACGGCGAGTGCCCCGGGATCTGCTGCAGGAGCTGGTGGGACAGCTGGGATGGAAGGGCAGGGACAGGCAGGAAGGTGAAATGACCTCCCCAATGGCACGGGGATGAAGCTGCTTGGTGCATGAGAGCTCCTCAGCTGCTGGGAACCGAAGGACTGCTTGGCTGTCAAGGGGACAGGTGGCCTCAGGCCAGCCCAGGACTGAGAACTTTTGCTTGCAAACCTGCTCTGGGCTCCCTCAGCTCCTGTTTGGAGCATGAGGATGTGGTTCAGAAGGGGTAGACCCATAGGAATGGGGCTGAGTTGTGTTCCTGGATGGAAGCAGAGCCATTAAAGTATCTGTCCTTGGGCCTGTACCCCAAACTGAGCTCATTTATGCTTCAGCAAGGTTTTGTAATGACAGGACGAGGAGGAATGGGTTTAAACTGGCAGAGGGGAGATTGAAACTGGATGTTAGGAAGAGATTCTTTACAGTGAGGGTGGGGAGACACTGGCACAAGTTGCCCAGGGAGGTTGTGGAGCACAGAATCACAGATCTGTGATTCTGTGCTCCACAACCTCCCTGAAGGTGTTCCAAGGCCAGGTCGGATGAGGCCTTGAGCAACCAGTTCTAGTGGGAGGTGTCCCTGCCTATGGTGGGAGGTTGGAACTGGATGAACTTTGAGGCCCCTTCCAGCCCAAAGCATTCTCTGATTCTATGATCTGAAGCAGTGTGCTTGGCCAGGGGCATCCTCCAGCCAGAACATTAAAAGGCTGGACCAGATGATCACTGGGGGCCCCTTCCAACCTGGCAATCTGCAATTCTCTGATGTGAGGAGGAGGACCCACAAAGTGCCCCTTGAGATTTGCCACAGTGATGAAAGGAGAGCAGGGACTTCATAAGGTGAACAAACCCTGCCTGAGCTACCAAGGGTGCCCAGGAGAGCTTCTTGCAGAGCCCAGCGTGGGCTGAGCAAGCTGCAGCCTGGAGCAGAGCCCCTGCAAAGCAAGATGCCTTCCCCTGCAGACACCCAGGCTCACTGGACAACCACACCTCCAAGCTCCAGACTTTGTCTGGGTGCAAGCAGCAGGACTGGGAGCCACAGTTACACACACACCCCCTCCCCAGCACCCCTGCCCTGTGTGCTGTCGGCCGTGCAGCCGTGCAGCAGCAGGCAGCAGGTGCAGCGCCCGTGGCTGCAGGTGGCGTCTGGGGCTGCAGACACTACTCACCCGCAGCTTGCTGATGAAGGCTCCTGCCTCCTCCACAGACAGCTGGCCCTGCTGCCTCACGATGCGCTGGACGGTCTTGAGGACGTCCCCAGCCATGGTGACATCCCCGCAGACGTAGATGTGGCCTCCCTGCTCCTTCAGCGCCTTGAAGACGCTTTGGGCCAGCTGCTCCTGCAGCACGTCCTGCACGTATTTCTGAGGGAGGAGGAGGAGGAGATGGGAGGTGAGATCGGCTCCAGCTTCTCAGCCCTGGCCACCTGCATGCTCTGGGCAGCCTTTGAGGCAGCGGTGCCATGCGACCTCCTCTGCACCCCACAGCACCCACAACCAGAGAAGAGAGACAGGGGGAAGCAGCAAAGCAGCATTAAGCACAGAAACAGAGAGCTGGTCAGGTTGGAGGAGATCTTTTTGATCATCAAGTCCAACCACTAACCCAGCACTAAAACATGTGACTAAGACATTGGGTGACAGAGCACTGGAGCAGGCTGCTCAGGGAGGTTGTGGCGTCTCCCTCTCTGGAGATATTCGAGAACCATCTGGATGTGTTCTTGTGTGATCTGCTCGAGGTGATCCTGCTCTGGCAGGGAGGCTGGACCAGATGAGCTTTAGAGGTCCCTTCCAGCCCCTGACATTCTATGACCCTATGATCCTCAGAACCACAGCTCAGAGTCACAGGTTGCTCCATCCCAACCCCTCCTGTTCTCAGTTTTCAACACAATCATAGAATCACAGAATGAATCATAGAATGGTTTAGGTTGGAAGAGACCTCAAATACTGCGTTCAGTTTTGGGCCCCTCACTCCAAGAAGGATATTGAGGGGCTGGAGCAGCTCCTGAGAAGGGTAGCAAAGCTGGGCAAGAGCTTGGAGCACAAGACTGGGGAAGAGCAGCTGGGGGTGTTCAGCCTGGAGAAGAGGAGGCTGAAGGGAGACCTCATTGCTCTCTATGGCTCCCTGAAAGGAGGTTGGAGCCAGGTGGGGATTAGTCTCTTCTCCAAAAGAACAAGTGGTAGGACAAGAAGGAATAGTCTCAAGTTGCACCAGGAGGGATTTAGGTTGGACACGAGGAACAAATTCTTCCCCAAAAAGGTCATCATGAAACAAGCTGCAAAGGGCAGTGGTGGAGTCCTCATGCCTGGAGAGACTGAAAGTCCATATAGATGTGATGCTGAGGGACATGGTTTAGTGGTGCCCTGACAGTTAATGGTTGGACTTGGTCATCTTAAAGGTCTCTCCCAACAAAAGCAATTGCCTGGTTTATGCGACCAAAGCCCTGTCTGTGCCAAGGAACCATCATCTCCATGCCATGCTGGTTGGCCACAGCCACCCAGGGCTGCAGAGCAGTGCCCACCACTCACCTTTGGTTTGTCTGGTTCCCGGGAGTAGGCTGTGTAGAGCTCTCTGAAGACACCTTGGGTTTTGGCAAAGAGAGTCTCCTCTCTGTAGATGTGGTCGATCCTGGACTGCCGGCAGCCAAACACCAGCACCATGGGGCAAGGCTTCAGGCCTGGGGGAGAGATGAGAGAAGAAATTAGCCCAAGGACCACTGGTGACCTGTGTCTGCAAGCCACCTCCCTCCTCATCTGCCAGCAGCCTCAGCAACCTGCACGAAATGGCCAGGAGCCTTCTCAAGCCAACCTGGGAGAGAGTTAAAAACAGTAAGGAGAAGGTAAATGCATTGCCTGGCCTGGGGCAGGGGAGCTTGTGCCAGGTTTGGAGAAGAATTAACCTATTTTTCTCCTAAATGATCTGTGAAAAACATTGGGGTTGGAAAAGACCTCTAAGATCACCCAGTCCAACCCTCAACTCAACACCACCATGGCCACTTAACCATGTCTCAGAGTGCCACAGGTTTATTAAACACCTCCAGGCATGGGGACTCCACCACCTCCCTGGGCAGCCTGTTCCCATCCCTGACCACTCTTGCAGCAAATAAATTTTCCCTAATCTCCAACCTAACCTTCCCCTGGCACAATTTCAGGCCATTTCCTCTCATTTTATCACCTGATAAAAGGTGGAGAAGAGACCAACTCCTACCTGGCTGCAACCTCCTTTCTGAGTGCTGTAGAGAGCAGTGAGGTCTCCCCTCAGCCTCCTCTTCTCCAGACTAACCAACCCCAGCTCCCTCTGCTGCTCCTTCCAGCCTTGTTCTCCAGAATCCTTCCCCAGTTTTGTTGCTCCTCTGGACCTGCTCCAGCCCCTCAATGTCCTTCTTGGAGTGAGAGGTCCAAAACTGGCTCCAGTATTTGAGGTGCAGCCTCACCAGTGCTGAGCACAGGGGCACTGTACTGCTCTTGGAGGTCTTCCCAGCTTAATGATTCTATGGTTAAATGACCTCTGTGATGAAATGACAGCAGCAGCACCGTGGCACAGCTGTCAGGACCTACAACGTTTCGCAGGAGGATTCCCATGGAACATGTTAAGGAAGTTTGGGCTGACCTTCAAGCCCGCACCTGGAGGAGTTGCTGCTTCCAGAGTCCCATTGCCTCTGCTGGGGCAGCCCAGGCAGCCCATCCCCACCAGCCCAGAGTTCCCAAGCACTGCTCAAGGTGAGGAAGAGGAGGCAGAAGCTCGGCCCCACCTTTGTGCTGGATTTCAAAGAGCCGCTGCTGCCAGAAGCTCCGGAACGGGGCGATGCCGGTGCCAGGGCCGATGAGGATGCAGGGCACCTGGGGGTCCTGGGGCAGGTGGAACCCGGGGGCACTGCACGCAGCAAAGACACCAGTTAAACCCAAGCATGATGCTCCTTCCCTCGCCCCTGCCCTCAGCATGCTGAGACATCACCCAGAGAGGGAGGGAGGGGTGCAAGAGGAGGTGAATCCCCAGCAGGTGACATTTTAGCACGGTAGAACTGCCCCCAGGAGGGGCCCATCTGTTCCCAAGCCCAGCCCTGTTTTTCTCCTCACCCTCAGTGCTCTGCAGACAAGAACTGAGGGCAAGGAGCTTGCCCTGCAAGGGAGCTCACCTCACCTTCTTCACTCTTTGCCTGGCATGCAGCACTTACCCTCTTACAAAGCAGGGCACAACTTCATCAGTCTGTATCCGGTTGAGCCAAGAGGAGCAGACTCCGTGGTGGATTGGCCCTTCTCCATCTAGCAGAGGGAGGGAGGGAGGGAGGGAGGAAGGGAGGGAGGAAGGGAGGGAGGAAGG
>VWZI01007894.1:666589-691852 GCA_013396835.1 Psilopogon haemacephalus
GGAAGGGAGGAAGGAAGGAAGGAAGGAAGGAAGGAAGGAAGGAAGGAAGGAAGGAAGGAAGGAAGTCGGTCTCTACTTGGCACAGCAGCCAGCTCCTCCAGTTGTTTTCCTTTCTGAAATCATCCCTGCTCCATCCCACATTGGGCACCTCACTGCAATATTTAGTATCTCTGCATCCATTCCCCATGAACTCAGCAGAAGTTTGGCACTCAGATTCCTCTGTGGAGCTCCCCAAAGTTCACCCAGGATCCAGCCCTGGAGTAGTTTGACCTCCACAATATTTAGGAAGCACCCAGTTTATCTTTGGTCCTTTGTTATTGTTGCATAAGCAGCATCATGCCATGGTCCTTACAGATGCAAGCCCTCCATGGCAGCCTCAGATGAATACCCAAAGTGGTCCTCTCTATCCTGCCTGCTGCAGGAGTGATGGGGCTATGGCTGTCTACGCCATGGTCAGAACTTCATGGACACATCATTGCTTGCACAGGTGCAGAAATCTGGCTAGAAATATGGCCATGGGGGCTTTGGTGTGGGTAAACATGATCCCACATGAAGCTTGAAGCCACAGTGCTGGTGTGCTCACAGAATCACAGCATTAACCAGGTTGGTAAAGACCTCTGAGATCATCAACTCCAACCTATCACCTAACACCTTCTAATTAACTAAGCCATGGCACTAAGTGCCTCATACAGACTCCTCTTAAACACCTCCAGGGATGGGCATTCCAATGCCAACCACTCTTGCTGGGAAGAACTTCCTCCTAACATCCAGCCTGAAGCTGCCCTGGCACAGCTTGAGGCTGTGTCCTCTTGTTCCATCCTTGGGTGCCTGGGAGAAGAGCCCAACCCCAGCTGGCTACGACCTCCCTTCAGGTAGCTGTAGACAGCAATGAGCTCTGCCCTGAGCCTCCTCTTCTGCAGGCTTGCACACCTCCAGCTCCCTCAGCCTCTCCTCTTGGGGCTGTGCTCCAGCCCCTTCCCCAGCCTTGCTGCCCTTCTCTGGGCACCTTCAAGCACCTGTGGCCTGTGACCCTGATCTGGCACCTTGGATGGATGCCACTCTCCGTAACATGGGGCAGCAGTGTCACAGGTTGAAGGAATCTCTGCCAAAGACTTCGTGGTGGTGTTGCCCACATGCCAACCCCTGTCTGCACTGCCACCCAGACGAGCATGGTACCTCTTGTGCGGTAGGAGACCACTGCCACGGTGAGGTGGACCTCGCCTGGGTACATCTCTGGGGAGGAGCTGATGGAGTAGTAGCGCGGCTGGAGGAGGGGGAGCTGTGTGAGCAGCAGCGTGGAGGGCATCTGCACCGAGGGGAACTCCTCCAGCACCTCCACAATGGTGGGGTTCTTGGACCACTTCCATTCCTCATACTCCTGCAAGCCCTGCAGCCAGGAAAAGAGCAAGGGAGGGAGGAGAGGGTTGCAGCACTGACCTCCGGGGAGGAGAGGGTTGCAGCACTGACCTCCGGGGAGGAGAGGGTTGCAGCAATGACCTCCAGGGAGGAGAGGGTTGCAGCACTGACCTCCAGGGAGGAGAGGGTCGCAGCACTGACCTCCAGGGAGGAGAGGGTCGCAGCACTGACCTCTGGGGAGGAGAGGGTTGCAGCACTGACCTCCGGGGAGGAGAGGGTTGCAGCACTGACNACAATGGTGGGGTTCTTGGACCACTTCCATTCCTCATACTCCTGCAAGCCCTGCAGCCAGGAAAAGAGCAAGGGAGGGAGGAGAGGGTTGCAGCAATGACCTCCAGGGAGGAGAGGGTCGCAGCGCTGACTTCTTTCCAGCCAAGTGCCCTTGTGTGGGAGTTTGGGAGCTTCCTACCTCCCATGCCCCCAGATTCCCCAGACAAGCTCAGCCAGCAGGAAGTTTGGGCTTGGAGTAGGAGGCTGTACCTTGCTAAGGACCTGCAGGCGTTTCTTCTCCTTGTCACTGGTGGCCAGCAAAGCAAACTGCTGCAACAGCAGGGGCGTGGGAGGGGTGGTGATATCCAAATAGTACTTAAAAGCCTGGAAAATGGTGCATGGTGGGACACGGTTCTCATCTGTCCAGTTACTGATGACACCTGCCAGGAGGGAATTCGTAAGAGCCTTGGTGGCCAAACCATTGCTTTCATCCCCCCACCCCACCCCATATCAGCTCTGAGACAGTGCCTAATGATGGGCTGGAGAGAGGAGTCAGTGAGGTCTCCTCGTGCTGCAAGTGAGATGCTGGACAATGAGCACAAGTATGAGCCTGATACTCCACACTTTCACCCTTGGGCACTTGGGGTTAATCACAGAATGGGTCAGGTTGGAAGGGACCTCAAAGCTCAGCCAGTTCCAACCTCCCTGCCATAGGCAGGGACACCTCTCATTAGAACAGGTCACTCAAGGCATTGTCCAGCCTGGTCCTGAACACTTCCAGGGAGGTTGTGGATCATAGAATCACAGAAGGTGATTGAAGATCTGTGATCACCTCCTGTGATTCTGTGCTCCACAACCAACCTGGGCAACCTGTGCCAGTGTCTTGTCACCTTCACTGTAAAGAACTTCCTCCAAACACCCAGTTTCAATCTCCCCTCTGCCAGTTTGAACCCATTACTCCTCAACCTATCATTAACAAGACCTTGTGAATAGTCCCCCCCCCAGCCCTCCTGTAGACCCCCTTCAGATAGTGAAAGGCCAATATAATGTCTCCTCGAAGCCTTCTCTTCTCCAGAAGACTAAAGAGCCCCAACTTTGTTCTCTACCTCCTGTAACACTAAGCATGGCAGTAGAGTATCAGACTGATCCCTGAAATACAGTGTTGGGAGAGTCCATCAAGATCCCTTCACTCTTCTTTCCAGTCCTAGGCACTGATCCTTCCACACAAACACTTGGAATTTTTCAGAAGAAGATGGAAGCTACCTCTCCTTGGGACCCTGCTCACCCTTCGGCCCCATGCTCTGCACCCCAAATGCAGATGAGCAATGGCTCTGGGCAGGAGGAGTTTGAAGGAGCTGCTCCCAATCCAGGCAAATGCAGCAGTGAGATGGGAAATGAGTTCTCCTGGGGGTCACCTACCTCCCCAAGGAGCTACAAGAACTGCTACAAGGGTCGGGGCAAGAAAGAGGTAGCCTCAATTACCTAGAGCTGTGTTCCTCTCCTCCAGGAGCTCCACCTTCACCAGCTGGTTGGCTGGGGGAGCATCTTCAAGCCTGTCAATGAGGGCATTGACCAGGTCTTCGTGGTTGCCTGGAAACACACCCAAGTGGTCCCCGGGCAGATACTGCAGCTCCTGGTGCCCGTTGGTGTTGAGGCGCAAGAAAATGGTCAAACGGCTGCAGGGAAAGCAGAGGGAGCAGGATGTGGTCTGGGGCAGTCTTCAGGGAGATGGCCAGTGCTGGGATGTCCACCTCCTGGGGTCTCACTGAGCACGTCACCAAAATCACAGCAGAGAGCTAAAAGGGACAGTGCAGTGCCTGCCTCCTCCCGCCCCTGACTCACCCTCAGGGAATTCGTGAAAGAGAGTTGAAGCTCTTGTTGCAGGGAATCTCCTGTCTCTGGAGGCACCCTGCCAGCTCCACACCTCTGCTCACCTACCTCCTCACCATGCAGGCAGGCAACACACGACTCCAGCATGGACCTCCAACCCCCTTGCTAAAGCAGGGCACCCACAGCAGCTTGCCTGAGGTCACAATGCCCAGCTGGGCTTGGAAGATCTCCACAGAAGGAGGCTCCACAACCTCTCTGGGCAGCCTGGTCAAGGCCTCTTGCACCCTCACAACAAACAACTTTCTCCTCCTCTTCAGATGGAACCTCCTGGGTTCTAGTTTGTGCCCACTGCCCCTTGGCACCACTGACAAGAGCCTGGCCCCAGCCTCTTGCCCCCCACAGCTCCTTTAGCTCTTGCTGAGCATTGCTCAGATCCCCTCTGGGGCTGCTCTTCTGCAGGCTCTCAGCCTTTGCTCCTCATAGAGCTGCTCCAGGCCCCTCAGCAGCTTTGCAGCCTCCACTGGACTCTCTCCAGCAGTTCCCTGTCCCTCCTGAAAGGAGGAGTCCAGAACTGGCCTCAGGACTTCAGAGGTGGCCTCCTTTGATGTGACAGTCGCTCTGGGTGCACCCCAGGAGACCAAATGCCTTCTTGGCCACAAAAGGACACTGCTGACCCATGGGGAACTCCTTATCCCCCAGCACTCCCAGCTCCTTCTCCATGGAGCTCCTTCCCAGCAAGGTCCTCCCTCCTCAGCTGTCCACCTTTCACTGAGTTCATCCAGGTTGAACCTCAGCCATGATTTCCACATGGATGGCACCCATGGGACAGCCAGGAGGTAAGGGCAGCACTGCCTGCAGGGGTGCTCAGGTGCAGCAGGAGTGTGTTGAGCTCCCGGGGGGAGCTGCAGCTCCTACCTGGACTTTGGGCTCTGCAGGTTCTGGCGTGCGATGAGCCGAGCTGCATAAACGCGTTTCTTGTGGATGCTGTAGAGCCCTGTGGAGGAGAGGACATGCTGAGGGCATGCAGCAGGGCACGACCAAGGCTTCTGACTTCTGCAGGGCTGCTGGGCACCACCACTCTGCCTTCTGCCCTGTGCACCAGAGCTGGCTGGCACAGGCTGCAGCAGGCTGGGCTCACTGTGGGCTCAGCTACCCTCCTGCCTCCATCTCCAGCCGAGCTCTGAGCCTAGGGGCATCAGAAAGCCCCAGTGGGGAACCAAAGGAGAGAGATGTGGAGGTGCTGGAGTGGGTCCAGAGGAGGGCAAAGAAGGTGGGGAAGGGGCTGGAGAATAAATCATAGAATGGTTTAGGCTGGAAGAGACCTCAAAGATCATCCAGTTCCAACCCCTCTGTGCCATAGGCAGGGACACCTCCCACTAGATCAAGACACTCAACAACTCATCCAGCCTGGCTCCAGGGAGGGAGCAGCCACAACCTCCCTGGGCAGCCTGTTCCAGTGTCTCACCACCCTCACTGTGAAGAGCTTTCTCCTAACATCCCATTTAAATCTCCCCTCTGCCAGTTTGAACCCATTCCCCCTCCTCCTGTCATTACAAGACCTTGTGAACAGTCCCTCCCCAGAGAGGGATGAGGAGCAACTGAGGGAGCTGCGAGGAAGAGGAGGCTGAGGGAAGAGCTCATTGCTGTCTACAGCTACCTGCAGGGACATTGTGGAGAGGCTGCTGCTGAGATCTGCTCACAGGGACAGAACATGGGGAATGGCCTCAAGCTGAGGCCAGAGGAGGTTTAGATTGGACATCAGGAACAAGTTTTTCATGGAGAGAGTGGTCAGGGACTGGAATGAGCTGCCCAGGGAGGTGGTGGAGTCACCCAGCCTGGGTGTGTTTAAGGGGGGTGCTTGGGGATATGGCTTAGGGTGAATCTTGTAGAGCAGGGTTCTAGGTTGGGCTTGGTGATCCCGAGGGGCTTTGCCAACCTGGGTGTGCCTGTGATTGTGTGACACTTGTCTCTCTTTTGGTAGGTGATGGAGAAGGACTCCAAAGCCACCCTCACGAGGCTCAGGGACGTGCCCTCATGTGCAGTCATGTTCCTCTGGCTGCCAGAACCACCTGGCTGGTAGCAGAGAGCCTGGCTTTGGGCAGTGTGGGGGCAGTGTGGCAGCTCCTCAGCTGCAGGAGCCCTGCTGAGGGCCCAGGTGCCACTGGGCTGGACCTGCCCTGGCACCGCCACGCTCGGCCAAGCAGCTCTGGGACACAGCCAAGCTTGGAAGGCTCCCAGGTTTGCAGCTCTTTGCTTCCCAAATGGGGTCAGGAGGAGAGAGATCAGATCAGATCCCAACATCTCTGACAAGGACCAACCTGAGACTGGCACAAACTTCTCCTTGGGGGTGTGATGGAGAGGAAAGGCAAAGATCACAGGCTCACAGGATGTTAGGGGTTGGAAGGGACCCAAGGAGATCATCGAGTCCAAGCCCCCTGCCAGGGCAGGACCAGACAATCTAGCACAGATCACACAGGGACGCATCCAGACAGGCCAAGAAAGTCTCCAGAGAAGAAGACTCCACAACATCTCTGGGCAGCCTGTGCCAGTGCTCTGGGACCCTTCCAGTCAAGAAGTTGCCTCCTTGTCTTGAGGTGAAACCTCCTGTGCTGCAGCTTCCATCCACTGCTGCTTGTCCCATCCCAGGGAGCAGTGAGCAGAGCCTGTCCCCCCATCCTGAGCCCCAGCCCTCAGATATTTATAGACATTTATCAAATCCCCTCTGTTTTCTCTTCTCCAGACTAAGCAGCCCCAGGTCCCTCAGCCTCTCCTCCTCAGGCAGTGCTGCAGTCCCCTCAGCATCCTCATAGCCCTCTGCTGGACCCTCTCCAGCAGATCCCTGTCCCTCTTCAACTGGGGAGCCCAAAACTGAAGGCAGTAGTCAAGATGAGGTCTCACCAGGGCAGAGTAGAGGAGGAGGAGAACCTCCCTGGGTCTGGATGAAGTGCTGGGAATTTAACAGAGCAAAAGCAAGGTTTGGTCCTCTTCATAGATGCACAGAATAGGTTGGGTTGGAAAGGACCTTGAAGATCATCCAGTTCCAACCCTCCTGCCATGGGGCAGGGACACCTCCCACTAGACCAAGTTGCTCAAGCCCTCATCCAGCCTGGCTTTGAACACCTCCGGGGAGGGGACATCCACAGCCTCTCTGGGCAACCTGTCTCAGCACTGTCCCCACTTGTCTTCTCTTCCAGCTGCCCCATGCCCACAGCCCTTTGAGGCAACCTCATCTTCATACCTTGGGTGAGTTCCGGGGCCTCAGCCACGTAGGTCAGGCGGAACTTGCTCCTCTTCCAGCTGCGGTCGTTGCTGATGAGGGAGTTGTTTGCCTTCTCGATGTTGACGTCGTCCCCCACGCAGAACACGTCACAGGCTGCCTGCAGCACACACCAGGCTCTCAGGCAGCTCCCTGCTGCCCCTCTGCCCTCTTTGTCCCACCCCCACGTGGACAAGGAGCCCACGACTGTGCCAGTGAGCTCGGTGACTGTGGGCATGCCTCCTACCACGGGCAGCTGGCGTAATGTGGGGACTCCACAGGGTGCTCACCCTTTGGCAGCTGGCACAAAGCAGAACATCAGCTCCACCACAATGTGGAGGGCCTCCTTATCGTGGGCCAAGGTGACAGCCACCTGCCCCAGAGTCACGGACTCACTGAGGCTGGAAAAGACCTCTGAGAACGTCAAGTCCAGCCCCAGCACAGTGCAAAAGACCTCTGAGAACATCAAATCCAGCCCCAGCACAGTGCAAAAGACATCTGAGATCATCAAGTTCAGCCCCAGCACAGCACCAAAGACCTCTGAGAACGTCAAGTCCAGCCCCAGCACAGCACCAAAGACCTCTGAGAACATTGAGTTCAGCCCCAGCACAGTGCCAAAGACCTCTGAGAACGTCAAATCCAGCCCCAGCACAGCACCAAAGACCTCTGAGAACATCAAGTCAAGCCCCAGCACAGCGCCAAAGACCTCTGAGAACATCAAGTCAAGCCCCAGCACAGTGCCAAAGACCTCTGAGAACATCAAGTCCAGCCCCAGCACAGTGCAAAAGACATCTGAGATCAAGTTCAGCCCCAGCACAGCGCCAAAGACCTCTGAGAACATCAAGTCCAGCCCCAGCACAGCACCAAAGACCTCTGAGAACATTGAGTTCAGCCCCAGCACAGTGCCAAAGACCTCTGAGAACATCAAGTCCAGCCCCAGCACAGTGCTAAAGACCTCTGAGAACGTCAAATCCAGCCCCAGCACAGCACCAAAGACCTCTGAGAACATCAAGTCAAGCCCCAGCACAGCGCCAAAGACCTCTGAGAACATCAAGTCAAGCCCCAGCACAGTGCCAAAGACCTCTGAGAACATCAAGTCCAGCCCCAGCACAGTGCTAAAGACCTCTGAGAAAGTCAAGTCCAGCCCCAGCAGAATGGAGGAGAGGCAGGGTTTGGATTAAGCTCTAAGCAGCAGCTTTGCTCTGTCCCTGTGCCCTTCTCCTCTCTGCTGCTCCCTGGAGCACAAGGGAAGCAGGTTACCTTGAAGACCTTCTTGGCCCAGGTCCTGAAGGACTCCTCCTGGCCACAGAGCTCATCTCCTTCTCCCATGCGGAGGATCCTCTCTCCCCCCAGCTCCTCCAGGAGGGTGTCCACGGCGCGGGCGAAGGCGCAGAAGTGAGGGTAAGCTCTGGAGCCCAGCCCAAACACGGAGAACCTGTGGGGAGGAGGCAACAGCTGTGGCTGCAGAGCTGGGGGACACGCTGACATCTCCCTCTCCTACATCACACCATGGCCAACGCCAGCATGAGGCAGCCTGGAGGGGTCTGCACCTTGCTAACTTACAGCATGTGTTAGGTGAGGAAGAGCTGTGGTAGGAGAAAGGGACTCTGTGCTCCTCTGCTGCCCCTTTGTACATTTGTAGCATGCTTGGGGTTGGAAGGGACCTCAAAGCTCATCCAGCTCCCAAACCCCTGCCATGGGCTCATCCACCTCCCACCAGCCCAGCTTGCTCAAGGCCTTATCCAGTCTGGCCTTAAACATCTCAACACAAGGGAGAACTTTTTGACTGGAAGGGTCCCAGAGCACTGGCACAGGCTCCCCAGAGAGGTTGTGGAGCCTCCTTCTCTGGAGCCTTTCAAGGCCTGTCTGGATGTGTTCCTGTGTGCCCTGAGCTAGATTGTCTGGTCCTGCTCTGGGGGACCAGAGCAGGGGGGTTGGACTCGGTGAGCTCTTTGGGTCCCTTCCAACCCCTGACATTCTGTGAGCCTGTGACCTCCAGGGAGGGGACACCCAAGGCATCCCTGGGCAACCTGTTCCAGTGTCTCACCACCCTCACTGCAAAGAACTTCTTCCTCGTCTCCAATCTCAATCTGCCCTCCTCAAGCTGCAATCCGTTACCCCTCATCTCTATCTCTACAAGCCCCTATGAAAAGTTCCTCCTCGGCTCTCCTGTAGCCCCTTCAGTTACTGGAAGGCAGCACTAAGGTCTCCCTGGAGCCTTCTCCAGGCTGAACGTCCTCACCTCTCCCATCCTGTCCCCATAGGGGAGGTTGTGTAGCCCTCAGACCATCTCGGTGGCCACCTCTGGACCCGCTCGAGCAGCTCACCTGCTTCTCGTGCTGGGGGCAGCAGCAGCTCTGCAGCAACGTTTGCTGCTCCCTCCCCAGCCCCATTTACCTGACGTTGGCCAGGGGTCCTGTGCTTTCAAAGTTGTCCCTGGAGTCAGGGCCGTCGCTGGAGGATTTCCGCGCATCCGAGTAAGAGGAGACGCTGTTGAAACGGACCTTGTAGCTCCTGCCAACGGCAACAGCACCCAGCTGCTGACACCATAACGGATACCAACCTGCCTCCCACCCGCCTGCCAGCTCCCAGCCTTCTCCTCTCCAGGCTGGACAGCCTCAGCTCTCTCAGCCTGTCCCCACAGGGCAGCTTCTCCAGCCCTCCTGTGGACCTGCTCCAGCAGTTCCAGGTCCTTTCTGTGCTGGACCCTCCCCCAGAACCCAGAACTGGACACAGTGCTCTCAGCAGAGCAGAGGGGCAGGATCACCTCCCTTGTCCTGGATAGAGCAGAGAAATTTGCTCTGTCCCAGAGTTAAGCCATAGCAGCTCCTATGTTGCACCCTTCTTAGCTGGACCTGGTCTGCTTCATGCTGTCCTCCAGTTACCTCCCAGATGTCAGCCACCACCTTGTCCCCAGTGGTGGCAGAGCTGCCACGACCTTTGGCTTGTACCTGTCCTTCCCTGGCTGCACACAAGGTCAGGTCTATGTCTAAAGAGACATTCTGAAGGGCTTTTTTTTTTTTCATTCATAGGAAGGAAAAAGCAGAGGGGATGAGGAGGGGGAAAGGGGAGTGGGGAGAGGGAGAGAGAGAGAGAGAGAGAGAGAGAGAGAGAGAGAAAAAGTCTGACGAGAGCAGAAGTATTTCTGAATTGAAGCATCTCCAGAAATTGCTCTACACAAGAGTTTCTAAATATACTGCCAGATGAAGCTGTGCTGTGGGGATGAGTCACAGCAGACCTCCTGCACCCAGCCTGCCACGCAGAGGAGACAACCCCTGAGCAAAGTAACTCCAGGGTCACACAGCCCTGTGCTCCACCTCTGCTCCAGAGCCTCCTCCCTCCTGCCTGGGCCTCTCATGCTCCTCTGCTTTGCTGCATCTGGATGAAGTCAGCTCTTTCACTACCGGCCCTGGGTCGTGTCCTCACCTGGGGTTACTACTGGCTTAGAGGGGCATGGAGCCCAGACTCCCCACCTGGGTCAGGGCACCAGCAGCCCCTGTGGCAAGATGGGCTGCAGTGGCACAGCAGACCCCTAAGTATGGAAGGAAGATGAATGCCTCTGAAAAGCCTTGGAAAACCCTTGCTGAAAGCACACAGGAAACCAAATATAACAGCCACAGCAAAACCTCAGGGCTCTGGTTGGAAAGCCACAGCTGCAGCACCCTGCCAGGCTCCTCCAGACAGGGTGGCTTATGGAGGCCATCAATCCCCATCCCAGGGGGTCTCATCCACCTTCAGCATCCTCTGGTGGGCACCCCCATGGGGTGCATGGGCAGGAGCTGCTCTGTCTAGCCCTTCCCTGCAGACACCAGGTTGAATCTGCTCCTCTTCCCCAGATGGTCTCCTCCAGGCTGCCTTTTCTCATCAGGGCAGCTTGTTTCAGGCTTAACATCAGCACCTCTTCCTGCCATCCAGAGCCATCACCTCTTGGCCTGTCCTGGAGGAGCCCATGGTGAGCAATTCATTCCCTCCACCTCTGCAGGCACCTTTCCCCTTTAAAGTCTGCCACCACACTGCCTTTCTGCCTCCTCCTCTTCAGATAAACCAGCTCTCAACCTTTCCACCTGCCCTTGCAGGTCACTGTCTCCATCACTCTGACCACTTCAGCTGTCAGGTAAGCAAGCCACAGGCTGTCCTGGCTCTCAGAAACTCCTGCCATCCTCCTAAATTACATTTTGAGGCGACTGGGCCAGCCAGCACCAAGCTCAGGTCCTTTTGCCCACCTCCTGTCTGCCTGGTTTGCACCTCCACACCTCACCCAATGCTTCAGCCTTTAGAAGTGAAGACCTTTGCAGTGAGAAACATGCACTAAACACCCCTTTCTGCATCCACACACCCCCACTTCTGCATCCACACACTCCCCCTTTCTGCATCCACACACTCCCCCTTTCTGCATCCACACACCCCCACTTCTGCATCCACACACTCCCCCTTTCTGCATCCACACACCTCCAGGGCAGCCTGCCTGTCCCATTTTGTCAGCTGTCCCCAGTAAGGCAGAGGCCAGCAGCAGCCTAATGGTGTTTTGCCTTGTGAGCTCTGTGGGGTTCCAGTAGATGATTCGGCTGCGCAGCAAGGAGACCACTTTGGGGCTGCTGTGAGGTACAAATCAGTCCCTGCCGTGCCCAGTGGGTTCAGCACCAGTCTGCAGCCCCACACCAGCAGTGCTGGAGCAGAGAGGCAGGGTGGTTAAATCACACTGGAGCACTGGGCAGGGCTAATTCTTCCTTTAATTAGAGAGCAGCCTTCCGCCAGCTCAAGCATCACTGCTTTGACTCAGGGGAGACTCCGAGAGCAGAGCAGCAACCCAGTTAAGCAAAACTGATTGTTCTTAAGAGCTGAAAGAAGAGGGAGCCCCAAATGATGAACACTTTGATGGGCTGCCCTCATTTCCCAGCCTCTGGGACGTGCACCAAAGTGTTCAAAGCTCATCTTCAGCCGTGGGAGACCTCCTGAAATCCCAGAGGCTGCCTTCAAGGTTCCAGACTTGTCCTCACAAACCTCCCAGCCAGAATTTCTAATGGCTCTCTGTTTTCCCTAGAAAGATTTTTCACACCATGCAAGTAGTGGCATGAGGGAGCTGGGGTTGAGGAGGCTGAGAGGTGACCTCATTGCTCTTTGAATGAGAGCTACCTGAAGGGAGGTTGTGGCCAGCTGGGGTTGGGCCCTTCTGTCAGGCAACCAGCAACAGGAGGGGACACAGCCTCAAGCTGTGCCAGGGGAGGTACAGGCTGGACATTAGGAGGAAGTTCTGCACAGAGAGTGGGTGGCATTGGAATGGGCTGCCCAGGGAGGTGGTGGAGTCACTGTCCCTGGAGGTGTTCAAGAAAGGACTGGATGGAGCACTTGGTGCCATGGTCTAGTTGATTGGATAGGGCTGGGTGATAGGTTGGACTGGAGGTCTCTTCCAACCTGGCTGATTATAGTCAAGGCCTTCCCCCATGTACATCCCTACACATAGCCAGGAACTCCCTGCTACCTCCAGGTCTTACTGTTTTGGTGTCTCCTGGACAGCTAGCCTCTCAAATTTGATGATTTTGGGAGGTTTCCTGCCAGAATTTGTTGCTGGTGTTTGCTTGTTTGGGTTTTTTTCCCCCATCAATTCCTGCCTCCTACATAGAATCAGTCAGGGTTGGAAGGGACCACAAGGATCAGCCAGTCCCAACCCCCCTGCCATGCCCAGGGACACCCTACCCTAGAGCAGGCTGCCCACAGCCTCTGCCAGCCTGGCCAAAAACACCTCCAGGGATGAGGCTTCCACCACCTCCCTAGGCAACCCCTTGCAGGCTCTCACCCTCCTCATGCTGAAGAACTTTTTCCTAACATCCAGTCTGAATCTCCCCATTTCCAGCTTTGTTCCATTCCCCCCAGTCCTGTCACTACCTCACAGCCTAAAATGTCCCTCCTCAGCTTTCCTGCAGTCCCCCTTCAGATACTGAAAGGTACAGCCCAAGAGAGAAGCTTTAAGATGCCAGCCCAGGGAATTACAAGCTGGAGTCCACAGGTATGCCTGACTCACTGCTTCTGTTCTTCCCAGAACCTCCACCTGCTCCACCCTCTGCTTCTCCAGGCAGGTCCCATCCCTTGGACCCTTTGCAAACTTGAAACCTGCTTGAGAATTTGACACTGCCTTCCAAGAGAAGCAGGCTGGCCCAGCTGCCTGCGTGCTGGGGTTGTGAGGGGGAAAGGCTGGGGGGTTTGGGGTGGCTCTTACTTCTTCTCCTCCAAGTTGGAGTTGGGATTCTTCATCTCCATTAAAGCACAGCCAAATTTCTGCAGAGAAGGAATATGAGAAGACCATCAGCTTGGCCTAAACTCTGCAAGAAACCAAGCCAGGACCTCAGGCTGGGCTGTGGCTCTGCTCTCTGCTTGCTATTCCCCAGCATCACTGGTGTACAGGACTGGGCAAGGTCTGAGCTGCCCAGGCAAGGAGCTGGCACCTTCGGTGTGACACCAACATCAGTGGGACAGGAGGGAATTAGCAACAGGTTAGTTAATTAGAGACTCATGGATTCATAGAGTGCTTTGGGTTGGAAGGGACCTCAAAGGTCATCTAGTTCCAAGTCCCCTGCCATGAGCAGGGACACCTCCCACTAGCCCAAGTTGCTCAAGGAGAGGAGGCTCCTCCCTGGACAGCCTGTTCCAGTTGTCCCACAGCAGGTGAGATACCTCTATTTCAGGGCAAGTAGGCACAGCACCAATTATCACACAGCTCCCAGAGCTGTCTTGGGCCATTCCAGCTCAGGCTGAGGAAGGAGGAGCTGCTCCTCCCCGTTCCCACTGCCTCTGCCCTGCCCACATCCCTCTTGCACTCACACATCCCCACGCCCTGTCCTACCTCTCCATTCTCAGGTGGGTCTCCATTGCCAAAGGTGCTGGTGACAACCAGGACCATGGTTTCATGCTCTAGGTGCACAATGTCATACTCATCCATGGACATCACCTGAAAGGAAGAGAGATTTGGTGGATTCATCGCTCACCAGTCAGTCTCCTTGGATGGACTCGAGTCCACCTGGGATGAGAGCAGCATATCCTTGCTGACCCCATGCCAGTGCACTAACAGAGGTCGCCACACAAGGAGGATGAGAACAAGAGCCTCGAGAGACATGGGCAAGCCACCTGAGAGGCAGCAGACAAATGGATGCTAAGGTGCTTGCAGGAGTATTCACTGGCAAAAATCCTCTGCCAGCCTCAATGCAGACCCACGAGGTCATATCCTGGGAGCTGCCAGAGCCCCAAGCTCCACGTGTGTGGAGTCATTCATCTACCAACAGCCTTTTGTTGGCTCATGGAATGGTTTGGGTTAGAAGGGACCTCAAAGATCGTTCCAACCCCCTGTGCCATAGGCAGGGACACCTCCCACTAGCACAGGTCACTCAAGGCCTCATCCAACTCGGTCCTGAACACCTCCAGGGAGGTTGTGGATCACAGAATCACAGAAGGTGATTGAAGTCATCTTTGATCACATTCTGTGATCCACAGCCTCCTTGGGCAACCTGTGCCACTGTCTCTCCACCCTCACTGGAAATGGATCTGTGATTACATTTTTTGATCCACAACCTCTCCTAACATCCAGTTTCAATCTCCCCTTTGCCACTTTAAACCCATTCCTCTCCATCCTGTCATGACAAGACTTTGTCAATAGTCCCTCTCCAACCCTCCTGCAGCCCCCTTCAGATATTGGAAGGCTACTCCAAGATCTCCTGGCAGCCTTCTCTTCTCCAGGCTGCAGAGCTCCAACTCTCTCAGCCTGTCCACATAGCAGAGCTGCTGCAGCCCTCTCAGCATCTCGGTGGCCTCCTCTGGGTTGGCTCCAACATTTCCATCTCCTTCTTGCACTGGGGGCTGCAGAGCTGTAGCCAGAAGAGTACCAGTGCCCTGGGCCAGGCAGCTGCAGAGGGCTGGTGGCACTGGTGCCCTACCTTGGCGTCAAAGGCGTGCTTGAAGATCTCACACAGGGTTTTCGCGTAGACCTGCGACTTCCCTGTCTCGGTGGCGTACAGGATGGTTGCTTTCACCCTCTTGGCCATGGCCTGTCCCATCAGCTTGGCTGAGAACTTCACAGCTCTAGGAAGCAAGAAGAAATCCTGCTAAGGGAGCCTGTTTTCCTGGCTGGTGCCTCCAGCTCGGAGGGCTCACATCATCTCATTTGCTGGGAAGTGGAGGAGCCTGCCTTCAGAAGTGCAGCCTCAGGGCAGGGGCTTTGCTGGCAGGTGCCAAACAGGGAAGCTATGGCAGAGTCTTGGCTCCACTTACAAGTCACAGAATCGTTTTGGTTGGAAAAGATCTCTAAGGTAATTGAGTCCAACCCTTAAGGCAGCACTGCCAGGGCACCGCTAAACCGTGGCCCTCAGCACCACATCTACACAGCTCTGAAAGCTCTTCAGGGATGGGGACTCCATCATTGCCCTGGGGGGGCTGGGCCAGGGCTTGCAAAGCCTTTTGGGGAACAAATTGTTCCTCGTGTCCAACCTGAACCTCCCCTGCTGCAACTTGAGGCCATTTCCTCTTGTCCCATTACTTGCTACTTGTGAGAAGAAACCAACCCCCACCTGGTTCCAACCTTCTTTCAGGGAGTTGTAAGAAGCAATGAGGTCTCCCTTCAGCATCCTTCAGGCTGAACACCCCCAGCTCCCTCAGCTGTTCCTTCCCCAGCCCCTTTACCAGCCTCTTTACCCTTCTCTGGAGCTGCTTCAGCCACTCTGTGTCCTTCTTGGGGTGAGGACCTCAAAACTGAACCCAGTATTCAAGGAGTGACCTCACCAGAGCCAAGTTCCAGGGGCAAACCCCTACCCTACTCCTGCTGGCCACACTATTGCTGCTCCAGGCCAGGATGCTGGTGGCTTTCTTGGCCACCTGGGCATGTGCTGGCTCATCTTCAGCTGGCTATTGACCAGAGAGGAAGACTAGATGGAGGGACTCGAAGACAGACCTGAAATAGCCAAATGGGTATAGGGAGGAAAATGCTTAACCAAGTGTGGAGCTGCCCCTTCTGAAGGAACAGAGAAGCAGGAGGCAAATCAGAGGCACAGCTGCTGAAAGCAGCGACCACATAAGCCCAGAGGACAAGCTGGAGCCCAAGCAGAGCCCAGGCTTTGGGAGGAGCAGTAGCTTCTCCATCTCTTTGTGTCTTCAGCTCCTGCCCAGCTGCCTTTGTGCAGGAGGTGGCGGAGGCGAGCGGCAGCGCCTGGGCTCTGCACATCACACACCAAGCCCCGAGGCAGGCCAGAGGAGGCTGTCTGGAGTGCCTTTGATTTGCTCTCCAGTGAAGCAGTGAACTCTCCTCTGAGGAGCAGCCCTCCTGAGGCTGAGAGCTTGCACGTTCCTCTGAGCTCTGGCAGGGCTGTGTCTGCCTCCCACAGCTGCCATCCTGGCTGCATGCCTTTGCTCCAGCTCTGCTGCTGGATCAGCTCTGACAGCAGGGCAAGATGGGCCCTGAGAGGTCACCAGCCTCTCTAAGCCTGGCCAAGGTGGTGCAGACCCAGAAGCAGTGGCTCCTTCTCTGTGCCTGCACTGCTGCCTGGCTTGGCCTCAGTGGCAGCACAGCCACTGGGGTTCGGGGAGGCTGTCTTGAGGTGGCTGTGGGTTACATGGTGGTCACCAAGCCCACTGTGGCACATATCTTGTTTTAGGGCCATTCATAATCGTGCCAACACCTCCTAACTGCAGAAAAATATCTTCACCTTTTCTAAGTGGGCCATCAAGCCTCCAAAAGGGGCCACAAGACATTCAGGTCTGGAACACGCTGTGGGTGACCCTGCTGTAGCAGGGTGCTTGGGCTAGGTGATCCCCAGAGGTCCCTTTTGACCCCATCAATCTGTGATCCTGAGACTTAGAATGGTGGTTGGACCTGGTGATCTCCAGAGGTTCCTTTTGACCCCATCAATATGTGATCCTGTGACTTAGAATGGTGGTTGGACCTGGTGATCTCCAGAGGTCCATTTTGACCCCATCAATCTGTGATCCTGAGACTTAGAATGGTGGTTGGACCTGGTGGTCTCCAGAGGTCCCTTTTAACCCGAGTCTGTGATCCTGTGACTTAGAATGGTGGTTGGACCTGGTGATCTCCAGAGGTCCATTTTGACCCCATCAATCTGTGATCCTGAGACTTAGAATGGTGGTTGGACCTGGTGATCTCCAGAGGTTCCTTTTAACCCCACGAGTCTGTGTGTTGCAGCAGGGAAGGGGCAGCTTTTGGGGAGCTGAGAGGAAGCACAAAGCACCCCTGTGGCCTTTGCAAGAGTTAGAGGTGCTGGATGCAGTTTGACAGGGTGATCAGATCCTGCCCAGGGTGATCAAGTTCGGCACAGTTCCTGCATCCCCTTCAGATGAGCCATGGGGAATGGAGGCTGTAGGTGGACTGGTTGCACTGGCAGGAGAAGAGAAGCAAGAAGGTAGGAAATGCTCTGGGTTTGGAAAATCACTTGGAGAGGTTAAAAAAGGGGAGGAACTAAGAGGTAGAAGCTCCAGCAGGCTGGTACATCCTGTCTTCTCCAGGCAACTGCCCTCCAGGTCAAAGCCAGCCCCAGGAGCATTCCTCAGCACAGTTCACAGATTCACAGAATGGGTTGGGTTGGAAGGGACCTTAAAGGTCATCCAGTTCCAACTCCCCCTGCCACGGGCAGGGACACCTCCCACCAGCCCCAGGTTACTCAAGACCTCACCCAGCCTGTCCTTAAACACCTCCAGAGAGGGCACATCCACAGCCTCCCTGGGCAACCTGTGCCAGTGTCTCCCCAGCCTCACTGCCAAGGATTTCTTTCTACTCTCCAGTCTCAATCTGCCCTCCTCAAGCTTCAGCACCGCGTACTAAAGCTGCCCCTTTGCTCTCCCTGTCCCCAGGGGATGGAAGGGGCAGGAGAGGTGAAGACTACAGGGTTAAACACTCTGCTTTGGGCAGGACCAGCACAAGCTCTCTGAACAGGCTTCAAAACCCAGGCTGAGACCAGCTCCAAGCGCCGCGCTCAGGTCTGCTGGGCTCGCTCCGTCCTTGTTGAGCTGAGATCCAGGCAGGATTGATGGGAATTGCTCTCCCCTCCACCAGGAACAATGGAGGTTGTTTTTTTTTCCCCCCCATTACCTGCCACGCTCACATTTTTATCAAGCCATGAATCAATGGCAGGCACACACACAAATAAAAGCCCCATTCCTTCTGACTCAATGGCTCCATCAATCTCCTCAGGCTCTCCAGCAGCCCTGGGTTGCAGCCCAGCCTCAGGCACCAAAAGTCAGCCCGAGGAGAACATTCATCAGCTGCTGATCATGTTTATGGATGCACCATGGAGAACAGCACGCAGGAGGTGACAGCTGAAGAGTGGGAAGGAGCCGACAGGAGGGACTCGGGGAGGCTGAAGCGTGGGGAGATGCTGTCAGCAACATAAAGCCACCTGGAGGCCTGGCCTCAGACATGGGGGCAGACCCAGCCCTCCCCAGCCTTGGCCCAGGGCTCTGCTGCTGTGGAGCCAGCAGCTCCCAGAAGAATCTCTCTGCCAGTGGCCCACTGGGGAGGCATTTGGGGCAGGGTTAGCCAAAGGCTCCGAATGACTTCATTCCTCCACCCCAGCTGACCAGGAGCTTCGGCAGGGGGGACTCGAGTGGCTCGTTACCAGGGGTCACCAGAATTGATCAGGCTGGAAAAGACCTTTGGGATCACCAAGTCCAACCTGTCAGCTGGCCACCAAGTGCAAGCCTGAGCTCAGTCTTGGTCCCTTTGCTGCCCGTAGGGAGATTTCCTCATTCCCAGCTTCCCACTTCTTGCAAAGTGTGTGTTTGGAGTCAACTGCTCCTCAAAGAGCTGAAGAGCAAGTGAGAGGAAGAGAAATATGGACACAAGCTTCATCTGACCTGTGCCACCATGCCCCTGAGTGTCATCATGGGTGATCTCTTTGCCCCAGGAGGCAGTGAAAGGAGATGCACACAGAATCAGCAAGACCAAACCACCTCCAACCCTCTCCTGCCTACCTTCCACACGTCCTTCTGTACCCCCAAGAAGTGGCAAAGCCATTCCTGAGCACTGGGGAATGAACCAGCTTGGGAGAAGAGACTATATGCAACACCTGGTATTCACCTGGTCACACATCCTTTGGTGGTCTCTTGGGTGTTCCAGAGTCTGTTTGCTTCTCCAGATGTCCCTTTTGGCAGCTAAAGCCTCCAGTGGACTGAGGTGAAGGTTTACAACCCATCAGCTACCCACATCCACAGGGCAGTGCTACCAAACAGCGCAGCAGACAGAGCTGCCCCAAAGCAGGACTGGCCCCAGACACTCCAAGGCTTCCCAGAGCTCGTTGGTACTTACTTTGCTAACTTCTTAAAGCCAATGGCCCTCTTCTTGGTGGGTGTCCCATTGACCCCTTTCCAGACATGGGTGTTCCAGGGGTCAGGCTAGGAGAGAGAAGAGCAGCAGCAGCTGATGGGCAGTGCTCAGAGCCAAGGATATGCTTATCTCAATCATCACGGAATGACTTAGCTCAGAAAGGACCTTACAGATCATCCACTCCAACCTCCCTCCCACTTAACTTGGGTGCTCATGGTGTCATCCAACCTGCCCTTGAGCACCTCCAGGGAGGAGGCATCCATGACATTTCTGGACAACCCGTTCCTGAGGGAGTCTCACCACCCTCCTTCTTCCTAAGCTCCTAACCCTGCCCTCCCTCAGCTTCAAACCATTCCCTCTTGCCCTGTCTCTAGACACCCTGATGAAAAGTCCTTCTCCAGCCTTCCTGCAGGATCTGTTCAGGTGCTGGTAGGCAGCTCTAAGGTTCCCCTGGAGCGTTCTCTTCTCTAGGCTGACCACCCCCAGCTCCCTCAGCCTGTCCTCATAGAATCACAGAACGGTTTAGGATGGAAGTGACCTCAAAGCTCAGCCAGTTCCAACCCCCCTGTGCCACAGGCAGGGACACCTCCCACTAGAACAGGTCGCTCAAGGCCTCACCCAACCTGGCCTTGAACACCTCCACGGAGGTTGTGGAGCACAGAATCACAGAATGTGGTGGCAAATTCTGTAATCCACAAACTCCCTGGGCAACCTGTGCCAGTGTCTCACCACCCTCACTGCAAAGAACTTCCTCCTAACATCCAGTTTCAATCTCCCCTCTGTCATTTCTCCTTGTCCTATCATTACAAGACTTTGTCAATAGTCCCTCCCCAGCCTTTCTGTAGCCCCCCTTCAGACATTGGAAGGCTACTATAAGGTCTCCTTGAAGCCTTCTTTTCTCCAGGCTGCAAAGACCCAACTCTCATGGCAGAGCTGCTCCAGCCCTTGGATCGTCTTTGCAACCTCCTTTGGCCTCACTTCTCATGCTGGGGACACCAGAACTGGACACAGCACATCCTCTAGTTATGAAGGAGAAGAGCAGCTGGGCTCTAACTAGCTCTCGATCTGCTCTTCATGAGCTCTCTGGGGGCAGTTGGGCAGCGCAGTACTCACACAGAGAAATTACAATCTGCTAAAAACCTTCTGGGCTGGAAACGGCATCTGGCCGAGAGCTTTTCTCACCTCCGAGACGAGCATCGATAGGTCACAGGCAAAAGGAAAGCAACACCAGAAGGAGAGAGGTGATGCAGAACACGTTCTGCCCCCTCCCTGGCCCACAGTTTCTTTTCCCCAACAGGCCCTTTGGGAGGAGCAGGCAGCTGAAGCGAGGAACAAGCTGCTTGCGTGCCCTGGCAGGCGGCTGGCCGCAGTCGGGGCCAGGAAGCATCGGGGATCCTGCTGGATTGCTGACAGGAATGAACAGACTGCTCCTGCTCGGGGATTGTTCCTTAAGGGCTCTCGACTAAAGGGCACATTGTGTGAAAGCCACCAGAACAGGGCTGGGTGGCTAATGAGGGCACCTTTCTTTGCCCAGAGCCCTTTTTCCCCCGCTTTGAAGCGTTGGCTGCTCCAGCAGCAGCCTTTTGTGCCCGTGGGTTGGGCTGCTGGGCAGGAGATGCCCTCCACACCTCCAGCAAAGTGTTGGATCCCCCAGGCTGGCAGGAGCCACCCAATCAAGGAGGGGATGTGGTGGCCACCAGCTCAATTCCCTACCTAGCCATCAAAGTGAAGAATTAGGCACTTCCAAAGGAAGGAGCTCTGCTTAGTTCTGCTTCCAAGGGTGACAGTTGGGGTCTCAGGTGTTGCATGTTCCCATGGAGGGACAAAAAGCCTTTCCTCTGTGGAAAGCTGTAAAATCTGAGGGGTTATTACACCATGTGAGGGGGAATCGTCAATCAGACTTGTTCCTGGGCTTCACTGCCTTGGGGAACAGGGAGTTAAAGGCATTTGATGATGTCCATCTCCTTCCTGCACCTTCTGAACTCCAGCTCCCACCCTGCTCTTGGCTACACTGGAGGTGAGGAGGAAGTTCTTCCCCATGAGAGTGGTGAGAGCCTGGAATGGGTTGCTCAGGGAGGTGGTTGGGGCCACATCCTTGGAGATGTTTAAGGCCAGGCTGGATAATGTTCTGGCCAGCCTAATCTAGGGTAGGGTGTCCCTGCCCATGGCAGGGGGGGTTGGAACCGGCTGATCCTTGTGGTCCCTTCCAGCCCTGAGTGATTCTATGAATTCTACAGCTTTGGGCAGGCAGCACAGGTGGAAGGTAGGGTGCAGACAGTACCTGGTACTCAAAGGAGGGTGTGAGGCGGTAGTTGAGCATTTCCTGATGGAAAACTGGGGTGATGCTGCCAGACATCGGGGGGACAATCCACACCCAGTCAGCAGGACATCCTCCACGGCATCTGTACTCATTCTCCATGTGCTTGATAAAGGACTCGGTGGCTGAGTGGTGATCCACAATGGTCACCTTATCACTCTGTTGGAGGGAGAAGAGAGCAGAGCCAACAGCTGTGGTTACCACATCCAAATTTTACTGTTTGACCCAAGTCATAGAATCAGAACGGGTTGGGTTGGAAGGGACCTTTAAAGGCCTCTTGGATGGGACAGAAGGGTTGGATTTTGGCCCCTCAGGGCACTCCCCCGGACCAGCAATGCTCAGATGCTGCAGTGCTGCCTTTGCAACATCCAGGGCACAGAGCTGATTAAATATCACTGCAGGCTCCTGGAACAGCCAGAAATGAGGAAGGCACAACCCAGTTTCAACTGAGCACATCAGCTGCTGCCACTGTCCTTGGGTGGATGTCTTCATACTTGTCCCATCCAGTCTCTGTGTCCCTCAAGCATGACCCAAACCAAACGGAGCCCTGCTGCTCAGGTACCTGGAAGCTGTAGAGCACAGCAATGTTGATCTCCACCAGGGCCTGGTCCTTCCACAGGGAGGAGGTTTTCCTCATATCCAGGTTCATTTTCTTGGCCACTTGCTGTAACAAAAGGTGGGAAGGGGTGAACTCAATCAATGACCAAGAACCAAGGACTGAAATCTCTGCCTGGGGAAAGGAACACAAAGGAGGGACCCAGGCTGACACAAGGCACTTGCAGGGCAGGGCAGCACACTTGCAAGGAAGGGCTGATGCTTTGCCTTCCTCTGAGAAAACATGGCCCTGCCTTTTCCTCTGGGTGACAAGAGTAAGGCCACTCTGGCATCCTTTCCTCCCCTGAGCACAGGAAGATGACTGCTGAGAAGGACCACCAAGCAGCTCCCCTTTCTGAGAGGAGAGGACATTGAGTTGGTCTGGGAGACCACAGGAGATAGTGGTGATCCATGTGCTAGATTCTGTGCTCCACAACCCCCCTGGGCAACCTGTGCCAGTGTCTCTCCACCCTCACTGCAAAGAACTTCTTCCTAACATCCAGTCTAAATCTTCCCTCTGCCAGTTCAATCCCATTCCTCCTTGTCCAGTCATTACCAGACCTTCTCAATAGTCCCTCCCCAATGTCCTGTGATCAAGGCAACAACCCACAGCCACCCTGTGCCCCAGGAGCCCCCTGCCTTCCCCAGGGAGGGGCAGTTACCTCCAGGATGTTGTAGCGAGAGTTGTCGCAGTAGTCGCGGACGCCGATCTCCGTGCCCATGTACCAGCCACTGAAGGGGCAGGCAGAAAACTCCAAGCCCCCAATCTCCAGGAGCATGTTGGAAACTGCTGGCAAGCCATACCACTTGAGACCCAGCTCCTTAAACCATTCAAACCTGCCGGGACACGAGAGGGTCAGGACATCCACTGGTCCCCAGGGCAGGCAGGGGGAGCGTAGAACCCACAGAATCACAGAGCGCCAGGGGTTGGAAGGGACCTCCTGAGATCATCCAGCCCAACCCCTCTGCCAAAGCAGGATGACCCAAGGCAGGTCACACCAGAACATATCCAGGAAGGAGACTCCACAACCTCTCTGGGCAGCCTGCTCTAGGGCTCCAGCCCTCACACCAACCAAGTCTCTCCTCATGTTGAGGTGGAACTTTCTAGCTTCCAGCTTAGCCCTGTTGTTCCTTGTCCTATCACTGGGCACCACCACAAAGAGCCTGGCACCTTCATCTTGCCACCCACCCCTCAGATATTTATAAATATTGATAAGATCCTCTCTCAGCCTTCTCCTCTCCAGACCAAACAGCCCCAGGTCTCTCAGCCTTTCCTCATAGCAGAGACATTCAAGTCCCTTCATCATCCTCACAGCCTTCATTGGAGTCTCTCCAGCAGGTCCCTGTCTCTACTGAACTGGGGAACCCCAGACTGGACACAGTATGTGTCCAGTCAGCAGTGCAGAGCAGAGAGGCAGAAGAACCTCCCTAGACCTGCTGGCCACACTTTTCTTGATGCAGCCCAGGACACCATTGGCCTTCTTGGCCAGGAGGGCACATTGCTGTCCCGTGCAGACCTTGCTGCCCACCAGCAATGGAGGAGCTCACTTTGCTACAGCCACCAGGCTATGAGCAGAATATCTCCCCTGGCACGAGGAGGAAGGGCTGTATCAGGAGTATTACAGAGTGATGTAAATCCTGCAAGACCTCAAGGAAAGGGAAACCAACCCTGAGACAAGGCCACAAATTGCTTTCCACCCCCAGCCTCTGCCAGCTTTACAGCAGAGTGAAGCCTTGAAGAAGGTCTCGGGCAAAGCCCCCAAGTCATGAGTGGGCCAAGAGATGGCTTAGGGTGATGCCAGTGGGGCTCAGTCCTGCTGATAGCCTGAAGCAGCTGTGGAGCTTTCTGTGACTTACTTGGGGTGCCGGATGGGCACTTCCAGCACGAGCTCAGGAGGGATTTCGAAGAGCTCTGGGTCGTTGCCGTTGGCTTGCAGCAGCAGAGGGAGGATATCGAAGCGCCCGTACGGTGCCTTCCACCCTTGCTGGATGCAGATCTGCAGGCAAAACAACAAAGGTGACCTTGCAAGCCTCAGCAGCTCACAAGCTCCTCAAGCAACCTGCTCTCCGTGACCCTGCTTTAGCGGCAGGGTTGGACCAGGCGATCCTCAGAGGTCCCTTCCAACCTTCACCAGTCTGTGATTCTGGTGCTGCAAGAGGGGAAGGGGAAGCTTTTGGGGAGCTGAGAGGGAGCACAAAGCACCCCCGTGGCCTTTGCAAGAGTTAGAGGTGCTGGATGCAGTTTGACAGGGTGATCAGATCCTGCCCAGGGTGATCAAGTTCGGCACAGTTCCTGCATCCCCTTCAGATGAGCCATGGGGAATGGAGGCTGTAGGTGGACTGGTTGCAGAGGCAGGAGAAGACAAACAAGGAGGAAATAAATGTTTGAGGTTTGGAAGAATCTCCAGAGGTCCCTTCCAGCCCTCACCATGTTGGCATTTGGTGATTCTGTGATTATGGGCTGGAAGTGTCACTAGAACCGGTCACTCAAGGCCTCATCCATCCTGGCCCTGAACACCCACAGGGAGGCTGTGGATCACAGAATCGTAGATCTTTGATCACATTCTGTGCTCCACAACCTCCATGGGCAGCCTTTGCCAGTGTCTCCCCACTCTCACTGCCAACAACTTCCTCCTAACATCCCTCCTAACATTCCTCTTAACATCTCTCCTGACTTCCTCCTAACATTCAATCTCCCCTCTGCCACTTTAAACCCATTTCTCCTCGTCCTGTCATTCCAAGACCTTGTCAATAGTCCCTCCCTAGCCCTTCTGTAGCCCCCCCCTTCAGATACTGAAAGTCCACTTCAAGGTCTCCTCAAAGCCTTCTCTTCTCCAGGCTGCAGAGCCCCAACTCTCTCAGCCTCTCCTCATAGCAGAGCTGCTGCATCCCTCTCAGCATCTCCATAGCCCTCCCCTGGACTCGCCTTGAACACCTTCGTGGCACCGCTTGGCCCAGCCCACTCCTGAGACGGGTCAGAGCTTCTCCATGCCCTCCCCACCCACCCGTGGCTGTGTCAGGCGGTGGTGACAAAAGGGTGGTGCCTTTGGGTGGTACCTCTGTCAGCTCCACGTTGGCAGGGTCTCCCAGGACGGTGCCATCAGGCTGCTTGTAGCCCGCGTAGCGGATGAGCTGCGCGTTCCAGATGCGGAAGTCGTGCTTGCTGTCCGTGCGCTGCGGGAAGATGGTGATGGCAGATCTGGGAGGGAGGAGAAGGCCAAGGTGAGTGCCAAGGACGTTGTGAGGAGCACAGGTGTGGTGGCTTTGCGGTTCCCTGACCTCCCCCCCCCCCCCCCCCCTGTGGGGGAGCCCCCCCGGGGGCAACAA
>VWZI01007894.1:692098-717012 GCA_013396835.1 Psilopogon haemacephalus
CCCCTCCCCCCCCCCCCCCCCCACCTTTGGGTGTAGACCCCGGCTAGGACTCAGAAACACTGGAAGTTGAGAAACGAAGCTTTGTGTTTACAGCAATGCACAGTAGACAAGCAAATAGTCACAAGGTGTAACAGATGTTTACAGATATGTACAATGAAAAGGTAATAGATATTTACAGATATATACAGTGAAAAGGTAATAGACATTTACAGATATATACAAGGAAAAGGTGATACAGAAACACCACAGCCCCTCCCGGAGACCAAAATCCCCAAGAGGGGTAACCGACCACCTTTCCACCCTTCCCCAATCTCATCTCACCACCTGTTGATGCTGCAGATAAGCTGAGGCAGATCGGCCAGGGAGGGTTAGTAGTAGGAAAGAAGTTAGTAGAATTACTGAGAATTAGCTACCAAGGCAGAGGGACAAAGGAGACCATGCAAAAAGCAGCTACAGCCAGAGCGGTCTGAAACCATCTGGTATCTCATGTTTTAAAACCAACTTTTTTTTTCTTTCTCAGTGCAGCTCTGGGTGCAGTGCCATCCTGTGTTTTCCTCTCTCAGCCAATAGTCTAATTTCTCACTCAAATCCTCCAATTAGCTCAAAGCAGCAGAACAGGACAGGAGGCATCAGAGGAACGGTGGTGGGGAAAGGCGTTTGGCCCTGCCCCTCGCCACCCTCTGCACTGCCTCTGCTTGCACCATGGATGAGCCCCAAAGAATCACAGAATGGTTTGGGTTGGAAAGGACCTCAAAGCTCATCCAGTTCCAAGACCCTGCCAGCTAGAACTGGTTGCTCAAGGCCTCATCCAACCTGGTCCTGAACACCTCCAGGGAGGTTGTGGAGCACAGAATCACAGAAAGTGATCTTTGAACCTCCCTGGGCAACCTGGGAATTGGAACATCTGCCCTTTGGGGTCCCATGGACAGCAAGAAGAGGTACACTTGGACCGGAAGGACTCCTTCTCCTGATGTCAGGTCCCTCCAAGGCTCCCCCAGGACGGGTGCTGGCCACAGCCACCCACTTTGGCCACAACCATCGCATCGTGCAGTGACTGTTCGAGGGGAACAACTTCAGCAGGGCCCAGACCTTCAGATACAAACCCTGGTGCCTCACCTGAGGTTGCCTTTGTTGGTGGCATACTTGATGTGGTTGCAGATGTAGTTGAACATGCCGTGGGCTGTGGTGCAATCCCGGGCATCAAACACCTGGAAGAGTGGGAATAGTGATGCTAGAAGAGGCTGCAGCAGAGCCAAGCAGGAGGATGACAGCACAGGGAAAGCCCTCGAGGCCAGCGTGACTTCTATGGGATCTAAAGCTCCCTAATTATGTGTTCCCTGCCTTTACAACATGTGGATGTCTAAGCCAGCTGCCCCTTCTGTTTTGGAGAGGTGAGTCATCTGCTGCTCAAGCAAAAATAAAAACCTCCTCAGCTCAGGGCTCTCAACCTGCTGCTGTTCCTGTGGGCTCAGCCACACCAAGGATTCTGCTTTCTTCTCTTTGTCTCTTAAAGAGCAAGACTCAGAGCTGAAGTAGGACAAGTGTCATGTCTCAGGTTCACTGAGAGGGTGAGGAATTATAGGCTCATAGAACACTCTGGGTTGTGTCACGGGTTGAACTCTCAGGATCACAGATGTTAGGGGTTGGAAAGGACCTCCGGAGGTCATTGAGTCCTATCCCCCCTGCCAGAGCAAGATCATAACCTAGTGCAGGGCACACAGGAATGCATCCAGAAGGGTCTGGAAAGTCTCCAGAGAAGGAGCCTCCACAACCTCTCTGAGGAGCCTGTGCCAGTGCTCTGTGACCCTTACAGTCAAAAGTTGCCTCTTGTGTTGAGCTGGAACCTCCTGTGCTGCAGCTTCCATCCATTGCTCCTTGGCCTGTCCCAGGGACCTGCACCAGTACAGGTTGGGAGGTGATCTACTGGAGAGCAGCCCTGTGGAGATGGACTTGGGTGTGCTGGTGGAGAACATCCATGGCACAGCAATGTGACCTTGTGGCCAAGAAGGCCAATGAGACCCTGGGGTGTATTAGGAAGTGTGTTCAGCAGATTCAGGGAGGTTCTCCTCCCCCTCTACTCTGCTCTGCTGAGACCCCATCCTGAGTACTGCCTTCAGTTTTGGGCTCCTTAGTTGAAGAGGGACAGGGATGTGCTGGAGAGGGTCCAGGGAAGGGCTGTGAGGATGATGAAGGGACTGCAGCACTGCCTGATGAAGAGAGGCTCAGGGACCTGGGGCTGCTTAGGCTGGAGAAGACCAAGAAGGAATCTAATAAATCTCTGAGGGCTGGGGGTCAGGAGTTGGGGGGCAGGCTCTGCTCACTCTTTCCCTGGGATAGGACAAGGAGCAGTGGATGGAAGCTGCAGCACAGGAGGTTGCAGCTCAACACAAGGAGCAACCTGACTGGAAGGGTCCCAGAGCACTGGCACAGGCTGCCCAGAGAGGTTGTGGAGTCTCCTTCTCTGAAGACTTTCCAGGCCTGTCTGGATGTGTTGCTGTGTGCCCTGAGCTAGATTGTCTGCTCCTGCTCTGGCAGAGGGGTTGGACTTGGTGATCTCTTTGGGTCCTTCCAACCCCTGACATCCTGTGAGATCCTGTGCAGCCCTTGAGAGGCAGCTGCCTGCTGCTGTGCTGGTGCTCACCTGCAGCTTGGACCACTGGATCCTGCCCACGCAGCGAGCTGCGTTTCTCCAGGCGTGCTTAGCGCCGTAGATCAGCTCCGTGTCCCGCAGCTGGTAGGTGTCAGTGGCTTCAATCTCCTTGGTCACTTCCTCCAGCCTTTCCATGTGGGCCTTGGAGCCAGATCTGCATGGGTTGGGTGATGGAGGAGATAACAGCTGACCAAGTGCAAGCCAATCACAGACTCATAAAGCAGTTTGGGTTGGAAGAGACCTTTGAAGCTCATCTTGTCCAGCCCTGCTGCAGCCAGCGGGGACAGCTGCAAGTAGAGCAGGTTGGTCAGAGCCACAAACAACCTCAGCTGCAGTGGTGTCAGCTGTGGGGCATCTCCTACCTCTCTTGCAAACTGGGGCCAGGCTCTTAGCACTCTCGGTGTCAAACATTTCTCCCTTTTCTCCACTCTCAATCTCCCTCTTTCAGTTTCAGGCCGCCCCCCCTTGTCCTGTCCCAGTAGACCCTGCCAAACCTCTATCCCCAGCTCTCTGATAAGCCTCTCTCAGTACTGAAAGGCTGCAATAAAGTCTTCCTGGAGCCTTCTCGTCTTTGGTCTGGGATCAACCCAAAGGAGAGAGGTCAGAACTTTGCACAGAGACACGATGAAGGCTGAGAATGAAGCTGGCCTGAAGCAGCAGCTGAACGTGGAGCACCACAGCCTCGCCCTGCTTTGGCTCACAGCTACAAAAGATTAGATCATAGGTGACAACATCTCAGCAGGAGCAGCAGCCTTGGGCTGTGACCTCCCCTGGTCAGTACTTACCTCTTTATGGAGGAGTAGTACTGGTCAATGAAGTCCTTAGCCAAGAGGAGAAGCTCTTCTTTAGTCCTGGTATCTTCTGACTTGCGGACGTGCTGGCTGGGGGTCATCACTGAGCCCATGCAGATCTGCTCGGTGCACGCAGTGGCCTGATGAGACAGGAGGAGACAACAGTGCCTTGGGTTGCTCCAGCACTTTCTGTTACATGAGCTGGGCTGGGAGAGGGAGGCAGCAATTGGCCCTGCAGGAGTTGGGGGCAGCGTGGACACACAGGGACCATCTACCACTTCCTGAAGGGACATTGTGGAGAGGCTGCTGCTGGGCTCTGCTCACAGGGAACTGGAGACAGAACGAGGGGGAATGGTCTCAAGACGAGGCTGGGGAGGTTTAGATTGGACAGTAGGAACAAGTTTTTCATGGAGAGAATGGTCAGAGACTGGAATGAGGTGCCCAGGGAGGTGGTGGAGTCATCCAGTCTGGATGTGTTTAAGGAACATTGTGGTGAGGCTGCTTCTGGGCTCTTCTCACAGGGAATTGGAGACAGAACAAGGGGGAAAGGCCTCAAGCTGAGGCTTGGGAGGTTTAGGTTGGACATTAGGAACAAGTTTTTCATGGAGAGAGTGGTCAGGGAGTGGAATGAGCTGCCCAGGGCGGTGGTGGAGTCACCCAGCCTGGCTGTGTTTAAGGGTGGTTCGGATGTGGTGCTTGGGGATATGGTTTAAGGTGAATGTTGTAGAGTAGGGTTCTAGGTTGGACTTGGTGACCCTGAGGGGCTTTGCCAACCTGGATGTCTCTGTGATTCTGTGATTTGCAGCCTGCTGGTTTTCACACCTAGCAGCAGCTCAAGCATGTGCAGCCATCTCCTGCCAAGCTGCGGTGCTGAAGGACATGCTCTGGTGGTGACCTGGCACTGCTGGCTTAGCAGCTGCACTCACTGAGCTGAAGGTTCCTCTTCCAGCCAGAACAGTTCAGTGATTCTGCCCCAGCTGGATCTCACCAAGTGCCCCTGCTTGGCATGCAGCCCCCTGCCTTTCCTCATTTATGCCAGGTGGGCTTATTGCCCTGCTGGAGGGAGCAGAAGCAGCCACGGTTCACAGAGCTCTGCAGCCCCAGCTAAAGCCACCTTGCAAACACTGCTCAGTTACCCCAGTCCCATCAGCTCTACTCACCATGGCTGTCTTGAGGTGCAAGGTGTCGTGAAGCACGGAGCCTGTCTCCCAGTTCTTGATTTTGAGGAATCGTGGGCACTTGGAAGGGCTCCCGTTGGCTGTGCCCCTGGGTGGGGACTGCTGCCCCGAGGGCAGTGGCTGGGCAGCAGGGGAAAGCAGGCACAGGGTTAGCACTCATCAGTGAGACACAAGGAAAAGGACACAACAATATGGAACAACTTTGTAGGGTTGAGTTGGAAAGCACCTCGAAGATCAGCCAGTTCCAACCTCCCTGCCTTGGGCATGGACACCTTCCGCCAGCCCTGATTGCTCAAGGCCCCATCCAACCTGGCTTTGAACACTTCCAGGGATGGGGCATCCACAACCTCCCTGGGCAACCCATTCCAGAGTCTCACCACCCTCATACCAAAGAACTTCTTCCTCATCTCCAGTCTAACCCTGCTCTGCCTCAGCTTCAAACCATTCCCCTCTGTCCTGTCCCTAGACACCCTCATGAAAAGTGCCTCTGCAGCCTTCAGGTATTGGAAGGCATCTCTAAGGTCCCCCTGGAGTCTTCTCTTCTCCAGATTCCTCAGCCTGTGCTCATAGCAAAGGTGCAGCCCAGGGTGCAATCCACTCGCTGCAGCCATGCAGCTGCAGGCTCCAAGGGCAGATGTGTTCCCACCTCAGAAGACCCTGCCAGAACCTGCTGATGCTTGGTACCACTGAAAGGTTTGCACCTCCACTAAGTAGATCTGGGCGTGGAGGGACCTTTGATGTAGCCTTCCTACACAAAGCTCTCTGCTGTGAGGATGGTGAAACACTGGCCCAGGCTGCCCACAGAAGTTGTGGATGCCTCATCCCTGGAAGTGTTCAAGGCCAGGTTGGATGGAGTTCTGAACAATCTGGTCTAGTGGAAGGTGTCACTGCCTGTGGCAGGAGGGGCTGGACTAGATGATTAAGGTCTCTTCCAACCCAAACTACTCTGACTCCGTGCATCCCACAGCTTGTCCCTCTTTCTAACCCACCTGTGAGCTACTAAAATCCAGCACTGCCCTCAGCAGAGCTTTGCAGAGTCTCTCCCTCCTTTTGGGTGGTTCTGGGCTCACATCACAGCTGCAGCTCATGGGCTAGCAGCAGCAGTTACAAACCCAGCACCACAGCCAAGGCTAAGAAGAACCAGCAAGGCCTGGAAGAAGCTCTTACTTCAGAAGTCCTTTTGCTGGTGAGCAAACCCAGAAGGGAAATCATCAAGGGGCTCACAAGGATGGCAGAAGCAAGGAGGCTCCAGATCAAACCTGGTTTTACTTTGGCAGGCAGAGGATGGTTTCTCACTCTGATCTCACTCTCTAGCAGTGCCTCATCTGCTGGGAGATGGATGCCCAGGCTGAGCAAATATCACTGCTCTGCCCTGCTGACAATGCTGGCCATAATTTTTTTTGCCCAGTCCTTGCTTTGCCCAGATGCTTCATTGTTCTTTTTTTTTTTTTTTTTCCCCTGGAAAATAGAGATTTTGGCTGTCAAGCAGCCTGGAGATTGCAGTGTATCACCAGGCACTGAAAGCATAGAGCAAGAGGCAGAGGCTGGAGGGAAAGAGAGGACTTGACAACCTCAGCTCTTGGTAGGACTCTCTTTGGTCCTCACAGCCTCCAAAAGCACGCCTCAGGCTACGCTGTCACAGGGTCTCTGTGACATCCCTCGTGTCACAGATCCTCCCCAAAAAAGCATTCTGGAGTCCTAGCCCCTGAAAGCAGATGACCACACCACGGATCTCAGCTTCCCCTTTCCACCCCCCTGCTGAAAATGAACAGGAGACTGCATCTAGAGCTCAAAACGGAGCAGCAGATTTTAAAAGAGCCTTCTAAAAGTAGCCCTGAAAAGCACTATTTTTACGTTCATCTTTGTCAGGTTTGGGGGAAATCTGACCTAAATGATGGCAGTGGCTTCTCTTTTAGTTTCTTTTTAAAAAAATTTTCTCTTTTTTCTTTCTTTTCCTTTTTCATCTCTGCCTGTGTTACTCTTTCCAGAAATTCGAACCACTCCCAAGCCACCAGCAGCATCCTGCATGCTCGGAGCCCAACCCACTCTTTTTTAAGTTAATCTTTTTCAGGTTTGGGGGAAATCTGACCTAAATGATGGCAGTGGCTGCTCTTTTAGTTTCTTTGATTTTTTTTCTTCTTTTTTTTTTTCTTTTTCATCTCTGCTTACATTACTCTTTCCAGAAATTGAAACTACTCCCGAGCCACCAGCAGCATCCTGCATGCTCGGAGCCCAACTCACTCTTTTTAAAGCTCATCTTTTTCAGGTTTGGGGGAAATCTGACCTAAATGATGGCAGTAGCTGCTCTTTTAGTTTCTTTGATTTTTTTTCTTCTTTTTTTTTTTCTTTTTCATCTCTGCTTACATTACTCTTTCCAGAAATTGAAACTACTCCCGAGCCACCAGCAGCATCCTGCATGCTCGGAGCCCAACCCTGGCCCCCCCATAGCACTGAGGAGGATAATCTGGCACCTCCTTTCTGAAGGAGATTGGTAAAAGGGAGCTGAAAACTGCTGCTAAGAAGTGCAAACAAAGGCAATCCTCGCCTGGCCCTCACCTGCCAGACAGAGCTCAGAAGCAGGCAGGCAGAAAGGGTTGCCTATATCCAGCAGCACTGCTTTGTGCTGAGCTAGTTGTGAGCTGCTGATGGAGCTTCAGAGGTGCTGCTGGAACAAGTGTGGGCCAGGAGTGTGTTCTGAATCTAGAGGTAGCCAAGACCCCATCCTTGGAGGGAGCAAGCAAGCTCCTGGGTGTGTTCAGAGGTCGTTTGGATGTGGTGCCTGAGGATATGGTTTAAGGTGAATCTTGTAGAGTAGGGTTGTAGGTTGGGGATCCTGAGGGGCTTTGCCCACCTGTGATGTCTCTGTGATGGACATCATCTGCTTAACATCTCCCTGCAGATGTTCTACCCTAAACTGCACTGAAAGCTGCTCCATCACAGACAATTCCAGCATGGTAGGGTTGGGAAGGGACCTCTGGAGATCACTCAATCCAACCAGGGGCACCCACAGCAGCCTGCCCAGGATTGCAATGCCCAGCTGGGATTGGAAGCTCTGCAGAGAAGGAGACTCCACAACCTCTCTGGGCAGCTTACTCCAGGCCTCCTGCACCCTCATGCCTAACAAATTTCTCCTCCTGTTTAGGTGGAACCTCCTGGACTCCAGTGTGTGCCCACTAACCCTTGTCCTGGGCACCACTGACCAGAGCCTGGCCCCATCCTCTTGCCCCTTTAGCTGTCACTGAGCTCTGAGAAAATCCGCTCTGGGGCTGCTCTTCTCCAAGCTCTCAGCCCCAGGGCTCTCAGCTTTTGCTCCTCACAAAGGTGCTCCAAGCCCCTCAGCAGCTTTAGAGTCTTTTCCTTTCTGCCTTTTCCCTGCAAAGTTGAGCTCTTTGCTGAAAGAGGAGCACAGCACAGAGGCAGGATGAATCCCTGGGATGCCAGCCAGGCTCGAGCAGCTGAGGTGCCACCACCTACAAGAAACTGAGGTGCCAAATCTGGCAAGCACATCTCAGAGCAGCTGTGGAGAGAGCAACACCCAGAAGAGACAGGGAAAGAGCTCTCTGTGTGTGTGTCTGTGCCTGTGCCTCCCCTGCGTGGCAAAGCTGAAGCCAAATATTACCCCCAGTTCTGTCAGGGAGGTTGTGTGAGATCCTTTCATGGTTTAATTAGGCAGCTGTGATATTAATGACTCAAGAGTGGGACAAATGGAGAGACTAAGGCAGCAGTCGGGGGCTCACATGCATTATGCAAACATCTTTTAGCAGGCAAAGTGCTGGCACTTAGCAGCTTGGGAGCTGTCTGCAGCTCCTACAGACCCAGGGGAGAAACACTCAGCCCACTGGAGCCAAGGAGCATCTCCAAGTGGGCTCTACAGATCCTCAGCCCTCTTCAGCTGCTGTGGTGGCAGTGACTCCCTGAAGCCCAGCTCAGCTGCCACCATGGCATCTGAAAGGCATCCAAAGGGCAATGAAGCTGGTGAAGGGTCTGCAGAACAGGGCTTGTGTGGAGCAGCTGGGGGAGAAAAAAAGGCTGAGGAGATTTGGCTCTCCTCAACACCCTGCAAGGAGCCTGAAGCAGGTGTGGGTTGGTCTCTTCCTCCAGGGAACAAGCAGGAGGACAAGAGGAAACAGCCTCACGTTGCCCCAAGGGAGTTTTAGGTTGGACATGAGGAACAATTTCTTCCCTAAAAGGGTTGTCAAGGCCTAGAACAGGCTGCCCCAGGGCAGTAGTGCAGTCCCTGCCTCTGGAGGGGCTGAAAGGTTGTAGAGATGTAGGTCAGAGGGACACGATTTAGGGATGGAGCAGGTTTGGGGCTGGGTTAACAGCTGAGCTTGATGACCTTAAAGGTCCCTTCCAACCCCAACAGTGCTGTGATGCTGTAGGTAGGGAAGGACAAAGTCTGCAGCATCAGCCCAGGTCAGAGATATATTGCTAGGCTGACATTTCCTTCCAGCCTGCTTTAGCCCTGCTGGCTGAAAGCTGTGCTTTTTCACTTTTACAAAGCTGCAAATCAGCCTTACCAGCTGCTCTGACTTCCTGCCCCTGCTAGAGCTCCGTGGACACCCTCCCCACCCTGGTTACCCTGGAGCTCCTAATAAATCAGTCTGTGTGAAGAGATGCACGACTCCTGCAGCACCTGGGCTGGTACAGTCACAGCCAGGGGAGCTGAGGTGCTGCAGAACACCCTGCATGCAAAATAAAGAGCAGCAGGGATCGATGCCCAACAAGGTTTTCAGCACCTCATTCTGAGCCTCTCTCTTCCCCACCCTACCAAGTGAATCCTCCAAATCCTCCTGTAAAAGAAGCATCACAGAATTCCAGCTTGGTGTGGGTTAGAAGGGACCTTTGGGGATCCTCCAGTCCAACCCCCTTGCTAAAGCAGGGCACCCACAGCAGCTTGCCCAGCATGGCCAGCAGGGCTTGGAAGATCTCCATAGAAGGAGACTCCACAACCTCTCTGGGCAGCCTGCTCCAGGCCTCCAGCACCCTCACAACAAACAACTTTCTCCTCCTCTTCAGACGGAACCTGCTGGGTTCCAGTTTGTGCCCACTGCCCCTTGTGCTGTCCCTTGGCATCACTGACATGAGTCTGTCCCCAGCCTCCTGTCCCCCACAGCTCCTTTATCTGTTGCTGAGCATTGCTCAGATCCCCTCTGGGGCTGCTCTTCTGCAGGCTCTCAGCCCCAGGGCTCTCAGCCTTTGCTCCTCACAGAGCTGCTCCAAGACCCTCAGCAGCTTTGCAGCCTCCACTGGACTCTCTCCAACAGTTCCCTGCCCCTCTCGAATTGAGTAGCCCAGAAGCAGACCCAGGACTCCAGAGGTGCATATTAGAGGTGTAGAAGATCCTCCCTCGACCTGCTGCCCACACCCTTCTTAATGCCCCCTAGAAGAGCATTTGCCTTCTTGGCCATCAGGGCACATTGCTGGCTCTTGGTGCATCCAAGCTGACCCTTGGCTTGACTTGCCCCCATGCTAACAGCAACCTCCATGGAGCTAGGATGCCCTGACCACATCTAACCCAGGGGGAAGAGCTGCAGGGAGCACAGGGGAGAAACCCAACCGAGCAGGCAGCCCTGGTTTGGGGATAAGAAGGATAAAAAGAAAGCTGCACGTCTAGTGGGGAAAAAAAAAAAGATATATTAAAGAGTTTAACAGCAGCTTAAGACTGAGGGTTTTGGCAGGCCTAACACAGAGAGAAATTAAGCTCCAAACACAGAAGGTTATAAAGTGCTTAGAGTAACCCACACATGGATGTGAGGAGCTTAGCAAAGCAGGCAGGAGGTGAACATCTTTGCAGAGCTGGGGCAAAGGGACCAGAGCAGTGACCTGTCCTTGGGCCAGGTGGGCTCATGGTGCCTGCCACAGTGCATGAACCATGCAGCAGGACCTGGGGCTGCCCAAGGGCATCTCTCCAGCAGCTGAACAAAGGCTGCTGCAGCTCTGTGTTCCTGTGTGCTGATGCAGGATGATACCCACCATAAGGTTGTCTGCGCTGCTGGGAGAGCTGGAAGCAGTCCTGAGCTGCAGGCAGGGGAGGGGAGGATAGAAAATCCTGCTGGCTGCATCTAGAGCACCCAAACAGGTTGGATGAAAACATGCAGCCAGTCTGGCATGGTCAGGAGTATCTCCTCAGCCACCCAAGGTGTGCATCAGCACCCAAGCAGCTGGTCTTGTGTGTCTCATGAGCCTCTGAGGGTGGTGAGACACTGGAACAGGTTGCTCAGTGAGTGGTAGAAGTCCCATCCCTGGAAGTTTTAAGGCCAGGCTCTGAGCAACCTGATCTAGTGTGAGGTGTCCTTGCCCATAGCAGGGGGGTTGGAACTGGATGGTCCTGGAGTTCCCTTCCAGCCCTGACAATTCTATGATTCTATGGCACCAGGGGTCCTGCAGAAGTGCACATGAACCTTCTTTAACTCAGGGCTTCAAGGAGAAAGAGAAGTGCTGCTGGCACAGGGCAGAGTCAAACCACTGCGGCCAAGCCAAGACCATGTCACCTCCAGGGGCACGAAAGGACCATGTCACCTCAAGGGACCTCACCTCCTGCTCCTGGCTTTGTATCTTACAAAATGCCTGTGAGGTGGGAAAGCATCCACTGGCAGAGCCTGGGAGCTGCTGGGCAGCACTGGGGCTCAAGGCCAGGCTCAGCATCTGGGTGTCAGCCACACCACGAGTGGCAGCACCTTGTGTGTGGCATGGGAAAGCATCCACTGGCAGTGCCTGGGAGCTGCTGGGCAGCACTGGGGCTCAAGGCCAGGCTCAGCATCTGAGTGTCAGCCACACCACGAGTGGCAGCACCCTGCATGTGGCACGTCAGCAGGGAGTGGTGCTTTGCAGCTCCTTGGAGCTGGGCAGAGGCATCAGCCAGAGCTACCTGCTGAGGACATTCCCGAGCTGAGCAAATGCTGATTCTTGCCCTGGCTCGGGAAACAACCCTGAGTAACAGAGTGGTGCAAGGAGACAAAGTGGTCCCCAGGCTGCCACCCCACCAGGCTGCTGCTTAATCCCCTCATCAGGGAGACCTACTTGCCCGAGCAGGCTTGGCTGTGCTCACGCACATCATGTTCTCCCCGGGGTGATCTTTCTGGCCTGGCAGGGCCTGCCTTACGTCTCTGGCTTTGCTACAAACGTGGAGTTAATCCATTTTTGGCGAGGAAGCCTGAGAATTTGTGTCGGTGGAGCATGAGGAGATGAAAAGGCAGCGTAGAGCAGAGCATCTGAAGTGCTCCATTGAATTACCATCAGCTGCATCAAAACGACTCCAACGACGCAGTTGGGCTTTGGGCCACGAAAAGGGATGACAGTCCCGAGGCAGGCTTCAGAGCCCTACTCCCTGGCTGTGTTCCCATCCCACTCTGGCTCCTTGGATGAAGAGCATCGTTCCCCAGTGACCTACACCCTGCCCAAAGCCCAGGACCTACAGCCCAGCAACTCCAGCTCTTGGGACCAAAGCTCTTCAGACAGCGCCTGTGCTCCTCAGAGGTTCTCTGCGCTGTGAGAAGTCACCAGAATGGGTCCCCAAACCCCCAGACCCACATTTCCACCCAAAATAGGATAAGCCACGGGCTCTTACCTGCTCTGCCTCAGAGTAGGGGTTGTTCAGAACCACAGGCACGTTGCTCTTGCCCCACAGGTCACCCGGGACGCGGTCCTTCTCCATCTGTGCAGGTAAGGCTTTCTGGGGCTTGTTTTCCCCTTCCCTGAAACTGAAAAGGTTAAAAACCATTTGGGTCAGTAGGCTGGAGGGCTGAGACTATGCGGCCAGCGGGGCTGGACCGGCCAAATCCTAGAGCAACGACTCCAAGCCCTGCTCCAGCTGCTTCCTGCAGGAGCAGCAACTCACCCATGGCCCTGCGAGGGGGAAGGAAAGTGCCTGGGCCAAGGGGATGAATCAGAGCAGCGAAGGCAACCCAAACACAATGCAAACTTCGCTGCCTGGCTGAGCACGGAGCCTGCAAACAACAGGAAAGCCCTGCCCTGACAGCAGCCCTGGTGGGCTCACACTCCAGCCCCTCTGCACCCCAAGAGCCCAAGCCGGAGCCTCGCGAGAGCAAGCTGGGAGTGGAGGAAAGGAGATCCGCGCACAGCCCCAGCTGCAAAACCTCCCTGCTGCAGGAGCAGGCGAGGTTTGCAGAGCAGCTTTGGTGTTTGGGAGGGGAGGGAAATCAACCCAAGAAAAATAGGTGGCTCCCAGGAGGGAGAGGCAGCTCGCTCTGCTCTTCCCTGACCTTTCCAGCCGCGCAAATGCCGGGGAGCATGAGCCGCCTGACTCCGGCCAGCTGATGGATTGCTCCCACCGAGCTGGGAATATTGGCCAGGCCTGGAGGATTGAGAGTGTCCCCAAAGCCTCCCCCCCAGGCCCGGTGTAACTCGTGCTACAGGCAGCCAACAGCATGTTTTTTTTTGCCTGGGGAAAGGTACCGCAGGCTGCTGAGGAGAGGCTGTGAAATGCCATCCAAGCAGGTGATGGAAAGGCGCTGCCACCTGAGCCCTCAGCAAGGAGGAAAACAAAAGGGGTTTGGAGAGGTGATCTTCAGGGCAAGCAGGCTGTGGCAGCCACAGGTGATCTTCAGAGCAAGCAGGCTGTGGCAGCCACAGCCAAGGAGCCAGCCACCCCCTCCTGCTGTGGTGGAGCTCTGTGGGTCGGGGCTGCACAGGAGCCCAGCAGCAGCACCGTCCTTTGCTCAACAGCCCCATCGAGGTAGTGCACTCTGGCAGTTGGCTTGTTCCTGCCTCCCGGTTCATAAAAGACTTTCAGGTGCCCACTGAGGGCAGAAATGGACCTTCCCATCACAGATCCACAGACCTTCCCACCATAGAGTCACACACTGCATTGGGTTGGAAAGGACCCTCCAAGGGCATCTTGTCCAAGAGAAGAGAGAAGAGAAGGCTCCCAGGTGACCTTATTGTAGCCTTATGGTATCTGAAGGGGGCCTAAGAAAAGCTAAGGAGGGACTTTTGAGGCTGTCAGGGAGCAACTGGACTAGGGGGAATGAAGCAAAGCTGGAGGTGGAGGTGGGGAGATTCAGACTGGAGGTGAGGAGAAAGTTCTTCAGCATGAGAGTGGTGAGAGGCTGGAATGGGTTGCCCCTGCAGGGAGGTGTTTGGGGCCAGATCCCTGGAGGTGTTTTTGGCCAGGCTGGCAGAGGCTGTGGGCAGCCTGCTCTAGGGTAGGGTGTCCCTGGGCATGGCAGGGGGGTTGGAACTGGCTGATCCTTGTGCTCCCTTCCAACCCTGACTGATTCCAGGATAATCCCCTCCTGCACTCAGCAGGGACACCTCCAGCTAGGGCAGGCTGCACAGGGACACAGCAAGGCTGAGCTTGAATGTCTGCAGGGTTGGAGCCTCAACCACATCCCTGGGCAGTCTGTGCCGGTGTCTCACCAACCCTCACTGTGCAGAACTTCCTCCTGATGTCCAACCTGAATCTCTCCTGCTCCAGTCCCAAACCACTGCCCTCATCCTACTACTAAACAGCCCCTCCCTGACCTTCCTGTGGGTCTCCTCCTGACATCGAAACGCAGCTGTTAACAACAGCAGGCTTTGGGCACTGACCTAAGCAGGGCACTTGGACTCAGGACATCAATTCACACCGAGATGTTGCTGTTGACACCATCAGGGGAAGGCAGGAACACGCAGCTAAGCTCAGTCTCACAACCCTCCTTGCCCCCCGCCCAGCTCCTATCTGCAGGCACAGCTCGAGGGAAGCAGTTCCCTCAGAGATAAGCTCCCTGTGCTCTCGGTTTTCCATGATTTTTTCCTGCCTTTCCAGGGTAATGTTCAGCTGCCAAAAGATTACACTAAGCTCCTGGACGCCTTCCAAACATTGACTGCTTTAGGATGGACATGGCCAGCTCGGTGCAAGCAAGGAGCTGCAGGTAGGTACCAGAGGAGCAGTTTCCCACAGGTCTTTCTATGTGCCCCCACCCCAGGAAAAGAAAACTTCTGTGACTTGGCTGCCACAAAGGCTTTCAAGCAGATAAAGCACAGCCACAGCCAAGGACAACAGGTCCCAGGTGTCTCCCACCTGAGTGGTGGCACTGTCCCAGAGCTGGGGACAGCCACGAACTGCCCAGCACTCACTCTGCCCTCCAGCAGCCCTTCCAAAGGGGAAGTGCAAGGTCTCCAAGCAACCTCCAGCTAGACAATTCCCAGCAGCAAGGCAGAGAATGAGCAGGATGAATATTCAGCAGCTCTGGCTCCTTGCTCTAAGTCCTGGCCAGCTATTTAAGCCTCCTGGAAAAGACTCCTTGCCAAGGCTGCCCATCCCTGCCACCCTTTCCTGAGCCCCATCATAGCAGAGAGAGTGGAGGCAAGTCAAGGCAGAGCCACTTGAGCAGATGAGCTGATGGGCAGATACAAGCCACCTCCTGGGGATGAGGAGCCCCAAGGTGCTGGGGCTCATTGTCTGGCCTAAAAGGACTAAATCCAGGAGGCAGTGGAAGAAATCCCTTGGCAGAATGGTGCCTGGGACTGAGCAGAGGGCTGCCTGCCTTCTGGGGCACTCTCCAGGGGCACAGGCTGTGCCTCTGCACACACAGACCTTGGTGTGCCACACGTCCCACGGGCACCTCTGAAATGGCACTGAGCACCTGGCACCACCTCATGTTTCCAGCAAGGGGCTTGCAAGCCCATCTGAACAGGCATCTGGTAACGTAAGGGAACCTCAGAGAGGAATCCAGCAACACTTGTGAGAACCCCAACCTGCAGCACTGCCTCCAGTTCTGCTGCCCCCAGCACAAGAAGGACCAGGAGCTGCTGGAAAGAATCCAGAGAATGCCCTCAAGATGATCAGAGGGCTGCAAAACCTCCCCTAGGGGGACAGGCTGAGAGAGTTGGGGCTGTGCAGCCTGGAGAAGGCTTCAGGGAGACCTTGGAGCAGCCTTCCAGTACCTGAGGGCAGCCACAAGAAAGCTGGAGAGGGACTTTTACCAAGGACTTGTAGTGATAAGATGAGTGGCAAAAGATTGCTGCTTGAGGAGGGCAGATTGAGACTGGAGATTTGGGAGAAACTCCTTCCAGTAAGGGTGAGGAGACACTGGCAGAGGTTGCCCAGGGAGGTTGTGGATTTCCCCTCCCTGGAGGTGTTCAAAGCCAGGTTGGATGAGGCCTGGGGGCTGGTGGGATGTGGCCATGCCCATGGCAGGGAGATTGGAGCTAGATGATCTTTGAGGTCCCTTCCAACCCAAACCATTCTACAAGCAAGTCCTCCTGGCTCACTATCAGATCCAACCTGGGCACTTTAGGGCATTGAAGAGGATTTTTTTTTTGATCTTTGAGAGCCTGGGGTCAATGCTGGGACCTCTGCTTGCTTGCTTCTATAATCCCATGCTGCTCCCCACACCCCTGGCAGCGTTTGCAGCTGGGGCACAAACAGGCTGCCTGCTGCTCTCCTCGATGGACCTGCAGCCCTGTGAGCAAGGCAGTGAGATGTTGCCCTCACCCTTAGCCAAGCACTGCTGCCACAGAGCCCTCAGGGCAGCCTCAGAGCTGTTGTGCCTGCCCCTGGCAGGGCTGCTGCTGCCTGCCCTGCTCTGAGCCAGCGCAGACCTCTGCCGGATGAGGCTGCCCAGAAGTATCCGGCTCTGTCTTTTGGAGAGGAACAGGGAGAGAAAAGCCCATTCAGAGCAGCCACAGCCTCACCCCAGATGGGGAGGGGGTGAAAAGAAAAAAAATGAACAAAAATCAGTTGCTTCATTTTGCAAACATTTCCTGCCCCGGTTCTTGTAAGCTCCTTGTTTGTGAGCTCAGGCAGGAACAGGGGCTCTGGGGTCAGGGATTTTCCTCTCTTGCCTTGGCTTCCCCCAGCCCCCAGCAGAGACTTGGGGCTGGCCTGCCAGGTTCACAGGAGGGAGCCACTCACAGGCTCAAGGGGTCTGGCAGGATGGCCAAACAAACGTGCCCCAGCTCAGCCTCCAGATAATGCTCCCCAAGCCTCTTTAGCCACAGGAGAGCCCCCAGGGCCATTCCCAGTGGGTGGTGAGGAAGGTGCAGTTCCCTTAATGGGGGGTCTTGAGGCAACCAAGTTGGAGCACCTGCAGTAGCCCTTTCTGCAAGTACGCAGGGGAGAGGGAGTTGGAGCATCAGCCCACAGCAAGATGCCTTTGGAGAGACACTGGAGCAGGTTGCCCAGGGAGGCTGGGGATGCTCCCTCCCTGGAGGTGCTCAAGGCCAGGCTGGATGAAAGCTTGAGCAGCCTGGGCTGGTGGGAGGTATCCCTGCCCATGGCAGGGGGCTGGGAACTGGATGATCCTCAAGATCCCCTTCCAACCTAAAACCATTCTATGAATTCTGTAAGTCCTCCTGGCTCACTATGATCCAACCTGGGCACTTCAGGGCATTGAACAGGATTTTTAAAAATCATTTGGTGTCTTTGAGGCCCTGGAATCTGCCTTGGGAGGCACTTGCTTGGCTGAACTCTCCAAAGCCAGATCCATGACCCAGAGATGCCTCTCTGACCTGCTCCTGCTGCCCACATTTAATAAACACTATTAGCTTTCAGATCCACAGCAAGACTTTTTGGGAAGGGATCTCATTATGCCTTCTGCAAGCCAAATGAGGGAAGGAGGGAAGGAGGGAAGGAGGGAAGGAGGGAAGGAGGGAAGGAGGGAAGGAGGGAAGGAGGGAAGGAGGGAGAGGAATCCTGCCCTCCCCCACTGGTGCAAAGGCAGAGCTTCTGTTTCTGCCTCACCTCGGGAAGAGCATCTGGCTGCTGGGAGAAATGAGAGGCACCACTGTTTTCTTTTGACTAATTTGATGATGTGGCAGTGCTTGGAGTGATGAGGCAGAAGGGAAGTTGCTGAGACAGCCCTTTGGAGAAATTTCTCCAAAGCTTTTTCCAAAAAAGAAAGATGAAAGAAATGAGCAAAGAGTAAGTTTTGTCACTCTGCTGCTTCGAGTTCTCCTGCCAGAGGAATCTCTCTGGTTTCTCAAGCACAGATGAGAGTTATCACAGCCTGCTGCAGCCCCCAGGGGCCGGTTGGGGTGGGCCAAGAAGTGTGCTGGTGTCCACACCTCATAGTTTTATAGAGTGCCTTGAGTTGGAAGGGACCTTAAAGATCACCCATGGGCATGGGACACCTCCCACTCAACCAGGTCACTCAAGGCCTCATCCAGCCTGGCTTTCAACACCTCCAGGGACGAGGTGTCCACAACCTCCCTGGGCAACCTGTTCCACTTTCTCACCGCCCTCACTGGAGTATTTTTTTCCCAATCTCCAGTCTCAGTCTGCCCTCCTCAAGCTTCAGTCCATTCCCCTCCTCAAGCTTCAGTCCATTCCCCCTCCTCCTATCACGCTGAGCCCTTGTCAAAAGTCCCTCCCCAGCCCCCCTTAAGGTACTGGAAGGCAGCTCTAAGGTCTCCTCCAGAGCCTCTCCAGGCTGAACAGCCTCATCACTCTCAGCCTGTCCTCACAGCAGAGCTGCTTCAGCCCTCTGATCATTTTTGTGGCCCTCCACTGGTCTATGTCCTTCCTGTGCTGGGGACTGCAAGGATGCTACACCCCAACTGGGGTCTCAGCAGAGCAGAGCAGAGGAGCAGAAGCACCTCCCTTGCCCTGCTTCTCTTGATGCAGTCAAAAGGTGGGATGAGTCCTCTGTAGAGGCAGCAAGGCCAGGGTGTCTGGAGAAGCCACCTGTAAAGTTGTCAAAGCCAGAAACCACTTCCTAAAGGAGACAGGGGAACCTGAGCAGCACTGCAGGTTCAGAGCCTCACCAAAAAGCCTGCAGTGCAGCTCGAAGAAGGTCTTGCACCCTCAGATGGTCAGAAGGCTGTGCCCAGTGCTGGGACTGGGGGATAATGAACCAAGCAGGCTGCATGGAGCAGCTTTGGAGAGATGCCCATGAAATGATGAGGTCTGAAAATGCTGCTTGATAGGCACTGACATTTGGCAACAGATCCGAGTGGCCCTAAAGTCCCATTCTAGCTTCATACAGCATCCCAGGCAACCTGGAGCCCCCACACTCATCCCTTCCCAGCCGTGCTGAAAGGCCACCTGGAGGACTCCAGCCTCAGCACCACATCTGGGGGCCAGGTGTGGTTCAGGAGTGCCAGGAGAGCACAGACTCCTACGTGGGTCACAGACTTGGCTGCTGGAGGTGCTGAGCTGCTGAGGTGCTCCACCTACCTGGAGCCACCTCATGGCATGCAAGAGGCAGCACCAGCACCAGGAACCGAGTGGGTGAAGGGGCTTTGGAGAGCAGCCCCAGAGGCTTCCACGAGGGGATATTTGGGTGGGACATGCTGTTTGCAGGCACAAAACTGCCTCTCCGGGTTAGTCTTGGATGTAACCGAAGGAAGGCTGAGGGAGAAGAGGAAGGTTACTCACTGCCAGAGCTTCCTCCCTCACCACTTGCCTGCTGGCAAGGAGATGATGGCTTCAGGGCACCTTTTCACTGCAGAGGTTTTAAAGTTTCGCGTCCAAGCAGAGAATAATGAAGACATCAGAAATGCAAATGAAATGTTTGGAGCAACACAAAAGAGATTTTGGCGGCGGCGAAGGAGGTGGGAGGAAGAGAATTTTTCTCTTCGAGAGCTGCAAAATTATGGGGTTTGTTCCAAGGCAGGAAACCTTGAAACCCTTCCTAAACAGAATTCCTGCTCCCAGCACCTTCCTCCCCCTCCTCCTCAGGGCTGCTGGTGCTGCCGTTTGGACCAAAACTGCCAACGTTTCCATCCTGCTGCTCCTCTCACGGCACAGACCTGAGAAGGAAAATCAGTAGTGGCACCTCGGAGAAGGGAGGGAGAGGGCTGCAAGATGGGACATGACAATCTCCCTAGAGCTCAGGGAGGGGGAAAAAAAACCAGACTCAGGTTAGCTGGCAGCGAGCGAATCGAGCTCTATTTTTGTTTCCTAGCCCAGGGTGAGGCTCGTGGCAGAAATGCCAGCTCTCATCATACCTTCTCCCCTCTTCCATCCTCTGCTTCACGACTGACTTCACTACAGATGGCTTGAGCCAAGCAGCAGACATTGCTCCAGCCCTTGGATCACCTTTGTGGCCTCCTCTGGACTCACTCCAACAGTTCCATGCCCTTCTCGTGCTGGGGACACCAGAACTGGAGGCAGGATTGGAGGTGAGGTCTGAGCAGATCTGGGCACAATCCCCTCTGCTGCCCACACTCCTCTTGCTGCAGCCCAGCACAGGGCTACCTGCTGAGCTGCATGAGGGCACTGCTGGCTCCTGGGGAGCCTCTCCTCAATCAACACCCCTAAGGCTGCTTCTTCAGGCTGGATCCAGCCTGGATTTGTGCCTGACCCAGACACAGGACCTGGCACTGTGACTTGTTGAAGCCAATGCAGTTGGCACTGGCCCACTTCTGCAGCCTGTCAAGACCCTTCAGGATGCTATCCTTGCCCTCAGGTGAGTCAAGCACAGCACACAGCTTGGTGTCATCAGCAGACCTGCTGAGGGTGCACTCACTGCCACTGGCTATGTCACTGACAAAGACGTTAAGCAGCGCTGGACCCAGAACAGAGCTACACTTGCCAGTGGCCTCCACTTGGGCATCACAACTCCTTGAGTGGTCACAACCCATCACATGGGCATGCAGCATGGGCATGGAGCACCACACAACTGGAAATCAGCAGGGAGCCAGAGCCAGGGCATTGCAGGGATAACTTCCCTGGGGTGTGGAGGGGGTGGAAGTTAACTGGATTATCTCCCCCAGTGCCAGCTTCCCAGCTTCCAGATTTCCTCAGCAGTAACATTAAAGACAAGGGTTGGGAGCCCAAAGCATCAGGTGCAAGGTGAATCACTTCTGGCAAAGCTCACCTTGAACAGCCTTTGGCTGCTGGAGAAGAACCTCAAACTCTTACCATCCCTTTCTGCCCTGGGAAAGCTCTCACAGCAACATGAGCTTGGCCAGGCTTGGACAAAGCTCTTCAGGCTCTACAGCTCAGCAACAAGCAAAGTTGGAGAAAGAACAGGATGGATCCCCAAGCCAACATCCCCAGCTGGCAAACTGGTCCAGGCTGTAGGTGTGGAGCTCAGCTTTGAGTGAGGTGCTGCACCCATGGGGGTAGAGCTCTGTTCCTGGTACAGGTCACACCAGCTCTGCTTGCTTCTCCCTTCCAGCCTGGAGGAGTCACAGCCTACAGCATGAGACCTGCAGCGACCTGATAAATCCTGCTTCATTTTTTGGGCATTTCTTTGGCAGCAGCCTCCCCACTCCCCACCACTCCTTGACCTTTCTGCCCTTCTCCTGCGGCCCAAGCAAACTCTCGCTGGAGAAGACCTTTGCGGTGCCCTGGCTCTGTCTGAGCCCAAGCCAAGGAGATGAATCATCTCCAGCCCATCACAGGAGCGGGAGGAGAGGCAGCTGAGAAGTGCCCTTTTACCCTGCCCAGCAGCTCTCCACAAAGCTCTCCCTGCCGTTTATCTCCTTCCCCCTCTTCTCAGGTCTCCTTGTCTAGACAGAGTCCAACAGCTAGAGCGAAGCTGCAGCTTTTCATCAAGCAGGGTGAAGATTAATTTTGACTGAAAAGTGGATTTCTTTTTTTTTCCCCCCAGTCCCCAGATACATAGATCACAGATTAATTTTTTTTTTTTCTTTTAAGGGGGTATTGAAAACGAAGGGTGAGTGGAGTTTGGGTGAAGTGCTCTCTTTGTTAATGTTCTTGCTGGTTTGAGGTCCTTCACTTGAAAGTGAATTCAAAGTGTTTCAGTTTAATTTCTCCGAGTAGAAGGCACTCTCACACAAAGGGGGGAAAAAAAAAATAAATAAATTCATCCCTGCCCCCTCCTCAAGCTGGAGAAGAATTTCCTTGGAGACCCCTGTGGCTGGGAGGCTGGGGACAGGGTTTGAGTGATGTGGCTGGGCCTTGGGTTGTGTCCTCTGAGGCTCGCCAGGTTGTGACCCCCAGCTCCACCGCAGCAGCAGAAGGACAAAGGGGATTTCAAAATCACATTTCACTGGACCTTTTCAAGGTCTCAGGTTTTTTTTTTCCTTATGCTTAAACCCAGGGGATGGGTTGGTGCTGGGCATGCAGCCTGGGCAGGCAACCCTCAGCCTTCCAGGGGGGGAGTGCTGAGCTCAGGGACTTTCTGAAAGCAGCCAAACGCCATGAGATCTTGGGGGCAGGATGAGGAGGGATGTCCCCAGGCGTATGCCCTGTCCCACTGCTTTCCCCCAGCCCTCTGTCACTTGCTGCAAAGCACCAAGCTGAGCAGATTTTCTTCTCTCTCTGACTCGGCGTGACCACCCTAATGGGCTTTGGGTAGCCGTGTCCTCCACGGCAAAGATGCATAATTTGGGAGAGCAGGAACAACAGCAACGTGAAAACAAACTGAAAAGGAGATGGAAAACACAGGGCGTGGGTGGGGGTTTGTGCTGGGAGCTCAGCCTGGGCTCTGAACCCACCTCAGAGACAAAACTCCTCCAAAAAAAAAAAAAAACCTCTCCTCACTTGTTCCTGGTAAATAACAGGGCTACAATTTTTTTTCTTCCCCTCCTTAAGGCAACAAGGGGAGCTGGAATTACAAATCCCTCTGTCACTGAACCAAGATCAGCTTCAGCAAACCTTCCCCAGAAAACCCTCCCCCCCCGCCCCCCTTCTCTGTCCCAGCTTTTACAGCTGGGCAATAACTGAGGGAGCCACAGCCTGCTGCAGCACTCCATGCTGTTAAAATGTGCTTGGGGATTTGGGGAGAGGCATCAGGAAAAGGCAACCCTTCCTTGTTAATAAAGAGGCAGGAGATGAGAAAGCTGGGACCACACACGCAGACATACAAAACAAAACCCAAAAAATCATAGAATAGAATCAGCCAGGTTGGAAGAGACCTCCAAGATCATCCAGTCTGACCTATCACCCAGCCCTAGCCAGACTAGCATGGCACTAAGTGCCCCATAGCAACTAACAGCATTTTTGGGAAGCAGGAAGGGCTGGAGGGAGCTGCTTTGGTATCAGAGTGATGGTCTACATGGTGAGAAATGCACGTGGACCCTGGCAGGAGCAGGCAGCAAGGATTCATAGGTTCACAGAGTGGGTTGGGTTGAAAGGGACCTCAAAGATCACCCAGTTCCAACCCATGGGCAGAGACAGCTCCCACCAGACCAGGTGGCTCAAAGCCTCCTCCAACCTAGCCTTGAACAGCTCCAGGGAGGGCACATCCACAACTTCCCTGGGCAACCTGTTCCAGTGCCTCCCCACCCTCACTGCCGAGAATTTCTCCCTGCTCTCCAGTCGCAGTCTGCCCTCCTCAAGCTTCAATCCGTTCCTTCTCATCCTATCACTGCAAGCCCTTGTATAAAGCCCCCTCCCTGCTTCTACCCACATGATGGGACTTCACCCTGCCCTGGGACAAGCATTCCTACATCCCCACCTTTGTTATACAGGCATGCACACATTGGAAGCCTTAGCTCGGTCTAGAAAGAGCAGAGGGGACACAAAGACAGCTCCACTGATGCCTTTCCACACGGAAGGACCCTGCATGAGCTCCAGACAGAAAACATTTCTCCCCTTTCTCCCTGCGTGCAGGGAAGAAAAAGAGCACCCAAGGCAGGTCCCACTGCCCTTGCACAGCAGTCCCCTTGGCTTCAGCTGGAGCCAAACTGGGGCTCCCCTTCTCCCCTCCCCAAGTCAGCCTCGACATCCCAACACCACAAAAGGGTTTTGAAACTCCTTTTGCCATCCTCTGCCGCCCTGCCCTTCTTTCTGCCTCTCTGGCAGCTAATCAATAGCAGATCTCCAGGGGAGAGATTCAAAGCAGCAAAGCAAGGGCAGACAACGCCACGAGTCTCATCTGGCAGGTGGGGAAACTGAGGCAGGGGATTTGGTTTGGACTTCAAACAAATGAGATCAAGAACACGGGAGGGAAACAAACCCAGGCTGCCCCCCACCCCCGCCCAGCACAGCTCAGCTTCCCACAGGACACTCCTCTGCCTCCCCAGCTTCCCACATTTCCATCTTCCTCCCTTTCCTCCACCATCCGACTCCCAACTTTTCCTTACTTTCCTTGTGCCCTCACCACCTGCTTCCCCCTTTCCCTTTGCACTCCCTCCTCTCCATCTCCACCCCACTGGGGCAGACAGCAGCTGCCTCTGCAAGAGCTGCTCACCAACACCTACACCAACCAACGTTGGGGTAGCCAAGCCCAGCACATTTCAGCAAAGGTTAATTTAAAAAAAAAAAACAACCAAAAGGTATTTAGGGACCTACCAGTCCACCTGGACTTCTATATCTCTTGTCTCTACCTTGGAGGGTGCATCTCCGTGGCTGTCCTTACTGCTGCTCTTCAGGAGATCCAGGACAGGCTCAATTTCTTTGAGCAGTTCGTTGTCTTCCACGCCGCCGTTGAGGCAAGGGTGACCGCTGGCCCCCTCCTTCCCCTTCCCAGCGTCCTGCCCTTTGCTGCCGGTCACGACACCATTGATGTGGACCATGGGCTCCACCTCCCTCCGGATCTCCCTGGCCCACAGCGAGCCCATGGTGCGGTCGGCTGGCGGCGGGGGCTGCTCTTTGCCCTGCGGGCTCGGGTTGGACAAGTCAACCGCCTTGGGAGCCGGGCAGAGGGGTCTGGTGACACGGATGGTCTTGGGCGTCCCGTCGCCTGTGAAAGTGGTCTCCAGGTGAGTGGTGAAGCCCTCGGGCCCCCGCAGGATGAGGACCACGTAAGTCTCGGAGGCGATGCTTCTCAGGATCTCCAGCGCCGTCTCATAGTTCATGTCCACCAGGGGCCTGCCATTGACGGCTAAAATGATGTCCCCGGCCTGGATGAGGCCACTCTGCTCCGCAGCCCCTCCCCGGATCAGGTCTGAGATGATGACGGGCGGCTTGCTGACACGCTCCTTCACCAGGAAGCCGAGGCCGCCCACCTTGCGCTTGAAGAGCCTCACCGAGATGACGTTGGGCTGGATCTGCTGCACACTGAACACATTCTCTTCCATGGCAGCCCCCACCCCGGGCCCCCCTTCCCCTCTCACAGCCTGCGGACCGGGACCTCGGCACTCCCTCAGCGCAGAGCAATTCGCCCCTCTTGAGCAGCTGCTGCTCCGCGCTGGGACAACTCTCTGGCTTTGAGAGACTCACTGCAAAGCTGCTCCGGGCTGGGGCTGCAGGCTGGCTCCCTGCAGCATGCTCACCGCCACCTCTCTCCGACAGGCAGCCCGGGGAAGGAGGCTGTGTCACCGCTGGAAGGCAAGGGCAAGGGCAGGGCAGGCAGGGCTGGGCATCACGGAGCTGAGCTGGGGCCACATGCCAAGCTTCCAGTCAGGCTCTGCTCCTGCGCTGGGCAGAGGTGGGGTGGCAGCCCTCTGGCTTCACCGGCATCCCTGCAAACGGTCCTCCGGCTTTATCTTGGG
>VWZI01007894.1:737362-747946 GCA_013396835.1 Psilopogon haemacephalus
AACCAAGTGAAACGTTTCAGAGGGCTTGGAGGTTAAAGACTCTTTTGAAAGGACCCAAATCCCTAATCTTAAATGAAAAGTTATCACCGGAGGACCTTGGGGTGGGTGGTGACAAACACAGGAAGGGGCCCTGCGTCAGCCAGAGCCCTGGGTAAATAGGGCTGGGGAGGAGAGCGGAGGGCTTGGAGCAGCCTGATAAGCCAAATCTGCAAAGCATTCACTGCAAAAAGGAACACAAAGCAAACCCAAAAGCAGAGAAACAGCTGCTGTCAAGTTCATAATTTCTAAAAATGAGCAAGAAGTGGAGGGGGGGGGCGGGAAATATATAATGCAAAAATACTCCACGACACACCAGCTGAACCCTTCAAGTGCCTCCCCATGATTGGGAGGTTGCAGCATCCCCAGGCCCATCTCCAAGACCCACTGAAGTGAAGCAGTGTATTTGGGACACCCCATGAGGAGGAGTGAGCTGGGCAGCCTCTCCAGTTCATTGTGCCCAGCTCCTTCCAGTTGGGATGGAGCAGCAAAGCAAGAACAGCCCCAGCTGCAAAGGCTCAAGACACTAAGGAATAGAATCAGAGAGTCTTTTGGTTGGAAAAGCCCTCCTAAGATCAGCCAGCCCAACAAGCAACCCAACCCCACCATGGCCACTAAACCATGTCCCACAGTGCCATGGCCACACACATCTTGCACCTCCAGGGATGGGGACTCCACCACCTCCCTGGGCAGCCTGTGCCAATCCCTGACCACCTCCTTTGCCAGCAATCCAACACCACCACAGCCACTAAACCATGTCCCAGAGTGCCATGGCCACACACATCTTGAACACCTCCAGGGATGGGGACTCCACCACCTCCCTGGGCAGCCTGTGCCAATCCCTGACCACCTCCTTTGCCAGCAATCCAACACCACCACAGCCACTAAACCACATCCCACAGTGCCATGGCTACACACATCTTGAACACCTCCAGGGATGGGGACTCCACCACCTCCCTGGGCAGCCTGCAGCCTGACTACTCTTGCAGTAAAGAAAATTTTTCCTCATCTCCAACCTAACCCTCCCCGTGGCACAAATTCAGGTGACCCTGAGGAATCCCAACCCTACAATTATTCAGAGCTCCAGCAAAGAAAAATACCCAACAGAGCCTCGGGGGATGCGGAGGGAGACACAAAGACATCGGTCACCCACCTCTGAATCGGCAACCATTTGGCCACGGCCACAGCCGAGGACCTTTCCCACTCCAGATATGCGGAAAAACAAAAAAAAAAAAGGAAAGGGAGAAGTTGAGAGACAGAGCTGTGATTTCCCCCCCCCCCCCAGCCTCCCTTTTCTTCCCCGCCAAAGCAAACAACAGAAAGCCTGCGTGCAGCCTTCCCACCACCTGGGGAGAAAACTTCGCCGAAGCTATGCCAGGAATTTAGATTTATTTCTGGAAATGGCTTTAATGGGGATATCGAAACGCTGCTGCAATTCAAAGGTATGAAGCTGGCTCCCTCCTGGTTGAAGCAAGCTGTAAGCAAAAAAAAAAAACCAAAAAACAAAACCCTTTCCTCCGACCGCTTAGCTTTGAGCTGCCCAACGCCAGCGCCGGCTGAGAGAGCTCAGCAGCCCCAGCACAAAGCCCCTGCAGCAGGTTGGAAGCTGCCAGGTCCCGGGTTCACGGAGGGTTTTTTATTGTCGCTATTGCTACTATCGTTTTAAAAATAAAGCCATTTACAACTTTTTTCTTTTTTTTCTTTTTCTTTTTTTTTTCTTTTTTTTTTTTTTTTTTTTTTTTTTTTTTTTTTTTTTTTTTTTTTTTGCCTACCTCCAGACGCGGCTCAGCCTCGGTGATTCACTCTACCTTCAGGCTGCAAGTGTGGCTCCTCGCAGCCCCTCTGGTTTGAGGCTCCCGGGAAGCAGAGCTGGCCCCACTAATGAGAGGGAAGCTGGGGCTGAGCATCTCACTGCATCCTGGCTTCATTAGCGCCCAGGACCCCAGCCCGGAGCGGGGCTGGTATCAGCTCTAATGAGGGCGAGGGAGACTTTGCCTGCAGTGGAAAACATCCCTGAGGTTTCCTTGCAAGGGCAGCAGTGCCACACGGATTTCAGCCCAAACCACAGCCCCCTGCCTGCTGTCTCACTCAGTTGGCTCACCTGGGACCCGTTTTCAAGGCTCAACCCTCCCATTAAGTTTGGCATTTTAAAAATTTTCTTTTTTTCCTAGGGCAAGGAGGGCAGATAAAGCAGATGAAACCCTGAGTCCTCAGGGGAGTGGTACCAAAGGTCTTCCCAGAAGGAAAATCAAACCCCCCCCCCAAGCCTTCCAGTGTTTTGGTGCTGTTGGCACAGGGAAAGTGTCCCTGTGCTTAAGAGCTGAAGAGTTTCCACCTGTCCACACCTGCAGCAGGTGATGGCATCTCCACCAAACCCACAACAGCTGCTCAGGGTGGGGGCTGAGCTCTCTAGCTGGAGTTACCCTCCCACGACTAAGTCCCAGGCAAAAAGAGGATTCCTCCTGGGAATAGAGACCTCTCTAATCCCACCTAAACTTGGGATTCTGCCCAGGTTGTAGAGGCAGGAATTGAAATCCCAGGCAACCCAGGCTCTCCGTGCCAGGAAAATGCTGGAGAGGTCCCAACTGTTCCCCAGTCCAGGCTCCTGTCCTCCTGCTGCGTCTCAGCACACTTCAGCACTTAGGAGGTGACTTGGTTAAGGCCAGATGAAATGGGCTGCTGGGACATCAGCTTCTGACCTGCAGCCACCCACCAGCCCTGTGCTCCTTTGCCAGGCAAACTTCTGGATGCCCTCACCTTTCCCTCATGCTTCCTGCAGAGCTGCTTGGTTCTCTGTCAGCCCTGGGCTCAGAGCTGTAGGACTCCTCCTGGGATCCATCTGGCTGAGCTGCTGCTCCCAGCTGATGGGTCCCACCTTGCTCCCAAAGCTGGGTGAGTGAGGAGCCACTGCCACCACCAGCAGGCTCCTCCACTGCTGACTTCATACGTAGAATTGCCTAGGTTGGAAAAGACCTTGGAGATCAGCATTGGGGTGCTGAGGGCCACGGTTTAACACCAGACTTGGTAGTATTAGAGAATGGCTTTGCACTCGGTGACCCTAAAGGTCTCTTCCAACCAAAACGCTTCTCTGACTCCCTGAGTCCAACTGTTAATCCCAGCACTGCCAAGTCCAGCACTAAACTGTGTCACTTCAGCACGGGGGATGATCCCTTTGCCAGCAGGCCACGGCCAAAAGCCCTTCAGCAACGGGAGCTGGGTTGTGGCTGCCAAACCCTCTGCACTTCCTCAGTGTCCCCAGACAAGGCTGGCACCACCAATGTGTTCCACCTTCCTCTGCCCCTGCCACGAAGCACTGGGGAACATCTCTGACCGAGCTGGGGCTGTTTAGCTTGGAGAAAAGGAGGCTGAGGGGGAGATCTTCTCAGTGCTTCTCATGGAGGGGGGAGTGTCAAGAAGATGAGGCCAGACTCTTCTCATAGAATCACAGAATGGTTTAGGTTGGAAGGGACCTCAAAGCTCAGCCAGTTCCAACCCCCCTGTGCCATAGGCAGGGACACCTCCCACTAGAACAGGTCACTCAAGACCTCATCCAACCTGGCCTTGAACACCTCCAGGGAGGTTGTGGAGCACAGAATCAGATAACTCTTGGGACCCAATTTAAAATAAAATCAGATTTTTTAAATTTTTTTTTTTTTTAAATCCAAACATTTTCTGGCTCCTCACCTGCTGGGTGAGAGTCAGAGCTTGGGGTTTCCACTGGGAGGTTCCAGGACCATCAGGAATCCCTGGAGCAGGGCAGGTTGGAAATCACTCACCCAAAGCACCAGGAGAGCCAGAGAAATCCAGCCTGGGGCTTGGCAAAGCAAAAGCTTCTGTTTGCCATTCAGACTGAAATAAATTAGAGAGTCAGACGCTCAGAAAGGGAGCCCAGAACGAAAAGAAACAAAACCCAAAGGAGATTGGCACCAAGGGAGCAGAAAAGGAGCAGTGGCCCAAGCCCCACTGCTCAGCAGAGCAGATCTCTCCCTGCTCTTTAGGCTGCATCGAGAGCTCCCAGCCCCAGGCTGCTCCCAGCAGAGCAAGCAACGGAGCAGAGAGTCCAACCCTGCCCCACACAGGCTGGATCCTCATCCTGGTGGGGCAACAAGGCTGGGCTGGGGAACACCTGGAAGCAAGGAGATGGAGGAAGAGGAGAGGGCTGCAGCCTTAGCAGAAGGTGCAGCTGCCTCGGGTGTGTCACTAAGTGACCCTGCCACCGAGTTCACAACTGCTCTGTACCCCACCCTGTCCTCCTGGTGACTCAAATGTCCTTTCTGCCACCCCTCAGGGCTCAGCAGCTGCCTTGTCAGAGAGCAAGGAGCGACCTCAGTGCTCTCCAGAGCAAGGGAACCATAGAATGCTTTCGTGGGGAGAGACCTTTAAAGCTCCTTCAGTCCAACACCTGCAGCCAGCAGGGACAGCTGCAGCTAGAGCAGGTTGATCACAGCCACAAACAACCTCCCCTGGGATGCTTCCAGCCATGGGGCAGCTCCCACCTCTCTGGGCAGCCTGGCACAGGCTCTCAGCACCCTCAGTGTCAAACATTTCTCCCTTCTCTCCACTCTGACTCCCTCTTTTAGTTCCAAACCATCTCCCCTTGTCCTGACACACCAGGCCCTGCTCAAAGCTCTGTCCCCAGCTTTCTGCTCAGCCTCTTGCAGCACTGAAAGGCCACCAGAAGGTCTCCCTGGAGCCTTCTCTTCTCCAGGCTGCACACCTCCAACTCTCCCAGCCTGGCTTTCCAGTAGAGCCCTTCCAGCACTGCTGTGGCATCTTGCTCCAACAGGTCCCTGCCTGTGCTGTGCTGAGCACTCCAGAGCTGCCCCCAGCACTGCAGGGGAGGTCTCAGCAGAGCACAGCAGAGGGGCACAATCCCCTCCCTGCCCCTGGGCTCAGCCCACAGAGGAGCTGTGTGCCTGATGGCTCTGCAGGCTTCCTGCCCCTGCTCAGTGAGCTAAGGCCACTCTGGGTTCTCACCTGAAGCCTGCCACCATCTGCAAAGGGGAAAGGCCAAACTCCTCTCTGTCCTGACCTCACCCCAGCCAAAGCACCAGGGGCACAGTGGCACCAAACCGGGGCAGGACCAGTGCTGAGCTGCCCCAGCCCAAACCATCGGGCTCTGCCGGCAGCCACAGCCCAGAGACCTCTTGGAGAAGAGCAGGATGCTGCTGGCTTTTCCCTGCTGCAGCTGGAGCTCAGGACAAAGCTCACCTCGGAGAGCTTTCGGTGGAACTCAGCTCTCCCACACAGGAATCTTTCTAGGGCACGTTTGCTCCTCCCCTGCCCGGCAGCCTCTTTCCCTGTCCTCCTGCTGGCTCAGAAAGAAGCCTTCTTTTGCCTCCTCTCAATTCTGGCTTGCTATCACGACCTCAGATGTGTTTTTTTCTTGCTCTCAGGGTTCTATCAACCCCCTGCCGAGGAGGACAGGGCAGCCTATTGCCCTGAGCTGCACTCACGGGGTGCAGGAGCGAGCTGCAATAAAGCAGGCACATCTGAGAGCCCTTCAGATCCTTGATCCACTCGAGATAGATGGAGCCTGAGACAGGCTTCCCCCTCCCCTTCTTCTTCTTCGTCTTTATTTTTTATTTTTTTTTTCCCCCCTTCCCCTCTGACCTTTTATTCCCAGTGGCCAGGAACATTTAGTCTGGCCGGGAAAAAGGAAATCTCATTATGGAATTATGGTTCATTTAGCAGGTCCCACTGGAAGCCCTGCAATAACCACTGCCTTCCTAACAGCATTAGCCACTGTCTGCACCTCCCCATCCTGCTCCTGGCTTCTCCACTCCCCCCCACAACAAGGACCCCAGGAAACCCCAAGCAGTCACTGAGCCCCAGGGTGCAGGTGGACATGCAGGAAGGCCAAGGAGAGCCAAAGATCTGGACAGTGGCACTGAGGAACCCTCAGCAAGTTTGCAGGTGGCACCGAGCTGTGTGGTGCAGTTGGCACACTGGAGGAAAGGGATCCAGCCAGGGGGACCAGGACAGGCTGCAGAAGTGAGCTTAAGCCAACCTCAGAATGGTTGAGGTTGGAAGGGACCTCAAAGATAATCTAGATCCGATGCCATGAAGTTCAACAAGCCCAAGCACAAGCTCACACACTTGCACTCTGGTCAGGGCAACCCCAAGCATGAATTCAGGATGAGTGGCTAAAAGCAGCCTGGAGGAGAAAGCCTTGGGGGTGGCAGTTGGTGCCAAGCCCCACCAGGAGCCAGCACTGGTGGCTGCAGCCCAGAGGCAGCTGTGTGCTGGCTGCAGCCAGAGCAGGGAGAGCAGCAGCACAGGGAGGGGATCCTGCCCCTCTGCTCAGACCTCACCTGCAGCACTGCCTCCAGCTCTGGGGAACCCAGCAGAAGAACATGGCACTGCTAGAGGAAGCCACAAAGACGATCTGAGGACTGGAGAACCTCCCCTGTGGGGATAGGATGGGAGAGTTGGGACTGTTCAGCCTGGAGAAGAGAAAGGCAGCTAAAGGGAGCTACTGAAGAGCTGGGGAGTGACAAGAGCTTGGAGTGACAGGACAAGAGAGAATGTATTGAAGCTTGAGGAGGGCAGAGTCGAACTGGAGAGTAGGAAGACATTCTTTGCACTGAGGGTGACAAGACACTGGCACAGGTTGCCCAGGGAATTTGTGGATGTCCCCTCCCTGGAGGTGTTCAGGGCCAGGCTGGATGAGGCCTTGAGCATCCTGGGCTGTGGGACGTGTCCCTGCCTATGCCAGAGGGGATTGGAACTGGATGGCCTTCAAGGTGCCTTCCAGCTGAAGGCATTCTATGAAACCACGAGATGTGAACACCAGCAGACATTTTGGTCCACCCAGATTGGCCCCTGGGCACTGCAGCAGGGTGGAGCATCCTTGCAGTGGAGCTCCAGCAAGGCACAGGCACTTCTCTTCCCTCCCCATCTTCAGCACCTCGCTGCTGGTAGCCAGGAGGAGCAGAGTGGTGGGCAGCAGTCAGATCTCTCCACACCTCCTCACTCCCCTTCCCAGTAATGTCAGCTAGGTGGAAGGCCAGAAGCTGGGCTGCTGTCTGCAGCAGGGGCGGTGACAGCCCAGATGTTCTCATTAGCCACATCTCATCCCCTCGGCCTCTCGCTCAGCTCTTGGCTTCAGGGAGCTGCTGCTAAGTGAATTACACTCTGCGTGCACCAGCAAAACTTCTCCTGCTCTCAGCTCTGCAGCATCCCTCTCTCCCTCCTCCTTTCCCAACAGCTTCTACCTTCACCCTGTCCTTTGTCCTCGGAGCTGCTCATGCAAAACCCATGGAGCCTCCACAGCCTTTGCAGGAAGATCCTTCTCACCCTGCAAGCACACAGCTCCACTGGCTGCTGCTACCTGACCCCCAGCACTTAACCCCCTGCCCACGCAGCTTCGTTAGCAGCAGCGTGAAGGCCACCACAGCCCTTCACCTCCACTAAAAGTCTTGCTAATGATCTCCACATCTGCTGGTGGAGCTGGAACAGCGTGGGAGCTGCCGGGATAGGGATGCTGTGCTCCGGCTTGAAACAACAACCCGAGGTGGCCTTTTATTCCCTCCGGCACTAATGATGCTGCTCAGCCACTCCAGCTCGTTTGGAGCATCAAAGGTGGGAACCAACAGTCTGGGCTCTTTGTGGCAGAGAGGAGAGGTTTGCCTGGAGGTGGGGCTGTGGGGAGCTCCAACGACTTCCAGTGCTCCCACTCCTCGCTGGAGAAGGAACCCAGCAGCCTCTCACGGAATCACACAGCACAGGTGGAGGTTGGAAATGAGCTCTGGAGATCACAGGCTCAGAGGATGCCAGGGGCTGGAAGGGACACAGAGATCATCAAATCCAACCCCTCTGCCAGAGCAGGAGCAGACAATCTAGCTCAGGGCACACAGCAACACATCCAGACAGGCCTGGAAAGGCTCCAGAGAAGGAGACTCCACAACCTCTCTGGGCAGCCTGTGCCAGTGCTCTGGGACCCACACAGGCAAGAAGTTGCCTCTTGTGTTGAGATGCAACCTCCTGTGCTGCAGCTTCCATCCATTGCTCCTTGTCCTATGGCAGGGAGCAGTGAGCAGAGCCTGACCCCAAGTCCTGACCCCCAGCCCTCAGAGATTTATAAACATTGATTCAATCCCCTCTCAGTCTTCTCTTTTGCAGACTAAGCAGCCCCAGGTCCCTCAGCCTCTCCTCCTCAGGCAGTGCTCCAGCTGCCTCATCATCCTTGTAGCCCTCCCCTGGACCCTCTCCAGCAGATCCCTGTCCCTCTGAAACTGGGGAGCCCAAAACTGAGTACAGAACTCAAGATGAGGACTCACCAGGGCAGAGTAGAAGGGGAGAAGAACCTCCCTGGATCTGCTGGACACACTCTTGCTAATACACCCCAGGATCCCATTGGCATTCTTGGCCACATGGGCACATTGCTGTGCTCCAGTCCTCTTATCATGCTCTTAGCCATCTCTTGGACTCTCTCCAGCAGATCTCTAGTCTAAAGCCCCTGTCAGAGCAGAGTCACCCAGGACAGGTACCAGGGGGGCTACAGGGGACCTGGATGGCTCCAGAACTGCAGCCTTTCGTGGCTGGTGTGAGCTTTGCCATGACAAAAGCTACCTGTGGCAGAAGTGTGGTGGAATAAGGCAGTGATGTTCTCCAGCATTGTCTTAGAAATCACAGCATGTTAGGGGTTGGAAGGGATCTCCAGAGATCATCCTGGCTAAGCCCCATGCCATAGCAGGGCAGGTCTCAAGAATACACCCAGGTGGGTTTAGAATCTCTCCAGAGAAGGAGACTCCACAACCTCTCTGGGCAGCCTGCTCCAGGCCTCCTGCACCTTCACACCAACCAAGTTCCTCCTCCTGTCCAGATGGAACCTCCTGCCTTCCACTTTACCTTAAAGGCCCTCTCCAGGGACACCACTCCCTGGTTGTGTATGGGGGCTTGACCTCACTGGCAGCACACCTCCACGAGCTCCACTGCCCAAAAGCAGGCACAGAGCTTCTCCCCCTTCCCTCCTCTCCATTGTCTTCCCCTCTCCTGGTGTGTGTTTGTTTGTTTGTGTTGGCCCTCCAGGCATTTCTCCACAGCAACAGGGTCTGGCAACCCAAAAGTTTCCCCAGGGAAGAAGTTCTGGCATCCAGCAGCCAAGTCAGGAGACTCTGGAAAGTTGCTCTGCAGCCTGTCTCATCTCACAACTTGACATATCACCGCTGTCCATTTCCCTTTCCCAAGGAAATCTGATTTGGTCCAAAGTTTATAGTTTCAGTGAGCTAATCCCAGCATAGTTGTTCCTGTTTGCCTTTAATTTACTGCTGCAGCTTGTATTAATTGATGGATTGCAGAGGGCTTGAGCCAAGCTTAATTGTTTTAGACAAGGAGGGGGGGAAAAAAAAAAAAAAGAAAAGAAAAAAAAAAGAAAGAAAGAAAGGAAAGGAAAGGAGATGTGAGGTCCCTTAGAGGATTGCAAAGGCATTCAGACAAGGAACCAGCAGCCACCAGAAAAGACCAAGAGCTCCCAACAGGAGCAAGCGTCTGGAGAGAGGTGGAAGCTCTCCAGGCTCTCCTCACGCTGCCTGCAAACAGAAACAGCTTCCCTGGGATGACCTTGGGGAGAAAGGCAAAGGTGGAGAAGCAGAGGGTTGTGAGGGGCCTCTTGGCTCCATCAGGGCTGCTGTAGCCCACTCAGGCTCTGCCCTGGCTTGAGGTGGCTTCTGTTGGCATAGTGGGGATCAGAGGAGCTCCCCCAGGACAGCTGAAGCTTCTACTCTGCTAACTGGAAGAGGCTCCAATTCCCACCTGTGCTCACCATAGCCTCTTTTCCAAGCTGTGCCAGGCACAGCATTCCCTGGGCACAGGTATCCCGGGAGGAGAGGCTGAGGGACCTGGGGCTGCTTAGTCTGGAGAAGAGAAGACTGAGAGGGGATCTAATCAGTGTTTATAACTATCTGAGGGCTGGAGGTCAGGACTCACTTGCTCCCTGGGATAGGACAAGGAGCAATGGATGGAAGCTGCAGCACAGGAGGCTCCAGCTTAACACAGCTTGACTGGAAGGGTCCCAGAGCACTGGCACAGGCTGCCCAGAGAGGTTGTGGAGTCTCCTTTTCTGGAGCCTTTGCAGGCCTGTCTGTCTGGAAGGGAGAAATGTTTGAGACTGAGGATGCTGAGAGCCTGGCCCAGGTTGCCAGGAGCTGCCCCACGCCTGGCACCATTGCAGGCCAGGTTGGTTGTGGCTGTGAGCAACCTGCTCTAGCTGCAGCTGTCCCTGCTGGCTGCAGGCAGGTTGCACCAGATGACCTTTAGATGTCCCTTCCAACCCAAAGCAGCCTGCGATTCCAGGATTTTCCAGGCAAGACACTTACCCTGTGTTGTTTTCCTGACTGAAAGCTTNCTGCGAACTGATAAACGTCTTGGAGAACAGGCTAATGTCATTGCCGGCCGGCAAATTTCTTCGGCTGCAACCAAACCGAAGAGGAGGAGGAGGAAAACCTCACTCAGCGGCGAGGAAGGCGCTGCCTGCCACCGCGCTGCTCGATTTCCCCGAGTGCCCGGACAGAGTCACCACACCGAGCCGAGCCCAGCCTGCCAAGA
>VWZI01007895.1:0-56471 GCA_013396835.1 Psilopogon haemacephalus
AAAGGTGGGGGGGGCAGGTCACTGCAAACCCACTACAGAGGGGTTTAGCAACCTTATCTGCCAGTTCTCTCAGTACCTGCAGGTGTACCCAGTTGGGACCCATGGACTCGAACACTTTCAGGTTCTTCAGGTGATTACAAACCTGATCTTCACTTATGATGGGCAGCTCTCCCTTCCAGTCCCTGCCATTATCTTCCATGACTCCAGGAGCATGGCTTGAGGCCTTTGCAGTGTAGACCAAAGTAAAGAAGTCATTGAGAACCTCAGCCTTTTCTCTGTCACTTGTGACCAATTTGCCTGTTTCCTCTCTGAGGGGGCCCACACTTTCCGTAGTCTTCTTTTTACCATTAATATACCTGTAGAAATTCTTGGTGTTCCCTTTGACCTCCCTGACTAGATTAAATTCAAATTGTGCTTTGGCTTTCCTAACCAGATCTCTAGCTGCTCAGGCAGCTTCCTTATATGCCCCCCATTCTGGGTGTCTTTTCTTCTACTCCTTGTAGAGTCTCTTTTTGCATGACAGTGTGTCCAGGAGCTTGCTCAGCCAGGCAGGCCTCCTGGCATTCTTCCCTGATTTCCTCTTTGTTGGTATACATTGCTCCTGGACACAGAGGAGAAGATCCTTGAATACTGTCCAGCTGTCCTGGGCCCCTCTTCCCTCTAGGGCTTTGTCCCATGATACTTTGGCCAGCTGATCCCTGAAGTCTGCATGTCTAAAGTCCAGGGTTGTAAGCTTAGAAAATGTCCTCATGGTTGCCTTGAGTATCTCAAATTCAACTGTTTCATGGTCACTGCAGCCAAGGCTGTCCCTGAGCCTCACATTGGTCACCAGCCCTTCCTTGTTGGTGAGAACAAGGTCCAGCATAGCACCTTTTCTTGTTGGTTCCTCTACCATTTGGAGGAGGAAGTTGTCATCTATGCAATCCAGGGACATCCTGGATTGCTGATGCCTTGCTGTGTTGTCCCTCCAGCAGATGTCAGGGTGGTTGAAATCCCCCATGAGGACCAGGGCTTGTGACCTGGAAGCCACTTCTATTTGCCTATGAAGGGCCTCATCTGTTTGGTTCTGCTGGTCAGGTGGCCTGTAGCAGACCCCTACAGTAGCATCACCCTCCCCTGTCTTCCCTTTCATTTTAACCGGTACACTATAAACCAGCTCATCATCCTTCCCCAGATGGAGGTCCGCTGATTCTAGCTGGTTACTGATACAGAGGGCAACACCTCCTCCTCTCCTTCCCTGCCTATCCTTCCTAAAGAGCTTGTACCCATCTATCCCTACATTCCACTTGTGGGAATCATCCCACCAAGTTCCAGTAACAGCCACTATGTCATGACATCCCAGCAGCACAGTGGCCCTTAGTTCATCCTGTTTGTTGCCCAAGCTTTGTGCATTTGCATAGAGGCACTTCAGCTGTGCTCACCCTGTCCTCCTTGTGTACCAGTTCCCCTTGATTTCCTCAGCTTGTCCTGGTACATCATCCCTGGCTTGCCTCAGGGCAGCGAGTTCAGGGCACTCCTTAGCTCTCAGTCCCTCTGCCTCTGGTGAGCTGCCCCACTGTTTGTCACCAGCCAGCAGGAGACTGTTAACCCCTTTCCCCTTCAAATCTAGTTTAAAGCCCTATCAATGAGCCCTGCCAATTCCTGCCCCAGGATCCTTTTCCCCCTCTGGGACCAGTGCCTCCCATTAGTTATTTGCAGCTCTGGTGCCTTGTAAACCGTTGGATCCCATTGGCCTTCTTGACCACAAGGGCACATTGCTGCCCATGGATAACTTGTTATCCACCAGGACTCCAAGGTCCCTCTCCACAGGGCTGCTCCTCCCCAGAGCACTTGGCCTTGTTTAATCTCATTTGGTTCCTCTGTGCCCAGCTTTCCAGTCATTGTGATAGGACAAAGCAAACTTTGCATACATTGCTTGCACCTTTCCTTCTAATGCCTACCTGACATTTCTTCATATTGACTGTCTACCAATATCCAAGAAAAATTTTAGCCACAAAACACAGATAAATTTAAAAATTTCTTAAGGTATAGACGCAATTAGAAATTTACTATTTTCTCCACTAACTCTGTCAGCTATTTCCTCTCTAGAGACCAGGCTGAGGAAAATCCTAGATAAATGTGCTTCTCTACCCAAACTGGACCCCATAAAGTCAGCTTCTGGTGCACAACTTACGGTTCCAAGAATAGCTGCTGTGTTGAGTGTTGTGCAGCTCCAGTATGTGGGTTTGGCATGGGTCTCAAAATAATGACAGTGCATCTATATTTTAACCAAGTTAATTTGCTCTTGTTGTACCAGAAACTCTGGGGTACCTGTTCCAGGCATTCCAGTGAATTAGTTCTGGAATATTACTCCATACTGGACTTCAGCTGACACAGCATGGAGGCATCTTAGTTGTGTCTGAAGTGTTTCCCAGACGTAATGTACCACAAACTGGATAATTAAATGTAAATAGAATTTGTTCTGTTATACATGGAGAAGATCGATATGTAGGTTAAATCAGAGGATAGCTTAGATGCTTTCTTTATGTACCTTCACATCTTTAAGTTTAGAGAGAAATGTTTTGAGTAAATTTCCTATTTTCTATGTTATCTGTCATTAATATTGTATTGTACAAGTACTGATGGGAGCTGAATATCTTGCAGAACTACCGCTGTTAAAAATATGCAGTTTAGTTTGGTCTTCTGTAAGACAAAGAGATGATATTTGGTGGGAGGAACGCCATACTTTGTTCAAATGTCTGCTGAAGTCATTTTGCCTATAATTAAAAAGTCTTCTCTTGAATTGAGAGTTAACTGCCTTGTCTCCTTAAAAATGCTAACATCTACCCTTCACAGAATTACCTGCAAAGATTATGCCCTTTATATTGAAGTATTTTGCTAATATTATATAACTCAGTTACTGTTCTGAGTATTGTAGATTAACCCTTTTTGTGTTCTTTCTAAAAACTATTTTAAATTTTGTTTTTTAATGGAACATGGAGAGCACTGCTGTAGTGTGTCCATATGTTTCTGACATTAGGTAGCAGCAGGCTTCTTTAGCCAGCTCTTTTAAATCTGTGTAGATTTAAAAAGAATGGTTTAATTCTGTATATAAGCTACTTAACAGATATTTTCTTCTGGTACTTCTGTGAATTTTTCAAACAGAATTCTGTCATATTATCTTCCAGAAGGACTAAAAGTGGAAGTGTTTCAATCAAAATGGAAATTCAGAATCTATCACTTTCCTGCCAGCAGGAGGCCTTCCTTAGTAGACCTGTGAGAAAAAAAAGTAGAAAATACTTCTTCATTTCCCCTAGTACTTTCACTGTCCATCTGCACTACTAATGGTAATTTCACGACTGGTAGTTGCAGTTCTGGTCTGATGTTGTTCACATCATGAATCTAAGATGCTTTAAGTACTGACATAGTGTCCACGATTAAGTGATGGGTGTAGAAGAGGTGAGAAAAAGTCAGAATCAGTGTCAGTTCCATAAAAAAATGCCTTGTGTTTTGATCAGCACTCCTAAAGGCCTGGATACATGTAGGTTGCTGAAGGGCAAATAAAACTAATTTTGCTACAGTAGTCCTTTCTGGGAAAAAAAAAAATACTCTGATGTTCCCATATGTGATTTTCTTTTTCCGTCTTTACAATATGTCTAATAATCAAGCATGTCTTCCTAGATGAAATGCAGATATTCAGTGCATATCTGAGACAGTTTAAGTCTTCCAAAAGATTTTGATGTAGCATATCATAATCCTGCCTTCCAACTACTCAGTGCTTTGCAAATTCCTGTTTTATTATGCATATACATGGCATGAAAAGATGTGGAGTACTTGTCTCTGAATTATTTTGTAACTGAATGAAAGCTGAAGCTTTCTGTTTATTTGTGAATAATAATTTAGTCTCTCTGTTGTACAGTAGTCAATAAGCTTACTGCAATTAGTATTTTTCTAATCAAACATTTTAAAGGGATCTTTGGTAAATAGACTTGTTTTCTTTGCTGCCTCACTTGTGTTATCCTGGAAGTCATCAGACTTGAAACAATTTGCCTGTTGAAATTTTGAGCCAAAAAACAGGTGACATTTATTTAGAGCAAATTCAAACAGAATCTTTTCAATTGCAAGTCATCTTCTTGAAGCAAATCTACAAGGAAAACATCTGGTCACTGTAGTCTCTGAAACATACCTGTATTTGGACCAGATGTTTCATCTGCTAATCTTCATCTCTGAGGCCAAATTAAAGATTTCATTAATTGCATGTTCTTGAAGTGTAGTCTTTCCTGTAACAGAGCAAAATGCTTAGGAGCTATCATAAGAAGTTGAGAGGACAAGGAGAAGAAGGGACAGGCAGTATGGACCAATGGATATAATGGTGCCTTTGCAGTGTTCAAACACAAGTCACATGGGGAAATCAATTTGTACATATAATAATCTGAACTATGGTAAAGTGATTTTTGGATTTACTTTTCTGTTAACCGGTTTTCTATTATTCTTCCTTAGCGTTTAGCTTCAGTGGGACTGGATGCCAAAAATACAGTGTGTATTTGGGACTGGAAGAGAGGAAAACTACTGGCAACAGCTACTGGTCATTCAGACAGGGTAATTGTATAAAAGGTTTACTGAATTTTGTCTAGGAGTTGCAAAATGATTTTTTTTTAATAATAGGTAAATGTGAAGATAATTTTGATTATTCTACGTGGCTTTTGAAATAATGATACAGTATTTATTTCTTCTCATTATGCCAGCCATAGATCAAAGCACTGTTAGGAGATAAAGTGCATGATGCATTCTTGAGCTAACTCTAGTAAGCCTAGGGAGGAAATGCTTTGTAACTACCTACTGATTAGGATGATAGATGGCTCTTCATATGAGATGTAAAATGCTAGCTCACTGGACAAAGATCATGTTCTTTCTGAATATGTCTAAAAACCTGTTTGTCCTGAAGGGAATGTTAATTATGTACCTTCTATTTTTAAGACAATTACCTGTAGAAGAAACAGAATTTGGATAAACATTTGGTTTTATATCTATTAGTGAACAGATTTGAGTTTAGAGTATCATTCAGGATTAGGATTAAACTGGTTTATCACAAGCAGAATACCTCCCCAGCATGTAAAACCACAAGGACACATGTTAAAATAAGTTATGAACACATTCTGACAATTTTTATCTATATTATTACAATATGTTAGAATGTTATAATATTGAGGGTTTTTTTAAGTATTTATGTATGCAAAGCAGTAGACTAATAAACCTTTAGTTTGTGTACAGTCTGTCTAGATCTTGTATCTTCTAAATAAGTCTGGTAGTTTTACTTAGAGTGTTCACAACTCAACAGATTCTTATTTGTTATTCAAATTTATCTTTCAGAAGTGATTCAGTTACATAAGTAGAAGTTTTGTTACTGACAAGGTGAGGTTCTGAATTAGCAGAAGACTCTAGGACAGGCAAGAAGTACTAAAGTCTTAGTCCTAGTAGACTTTCACAACCAGATAAAGGAGATTTTGCTTTGAAGAAGGGGTGGGAAATGATAAATACCTGATTAGGCCACAAATTCTGGTCATTTATTGTGCAGGGATCATACAGCATTTCTGTAGGGGAAATATCTTTTGTGTTCTACCATTTAAATAGTACTTGAACTACTGTAAATCCTGATGGTTGTAAAGAAGATAAATATTTTGTAGGAGGGCAGTTCTCTTCCTTGTGTATAAAATGAGTGATGAGTAAGCTTAAGGTAATATCTTTGGATAAAGCAATTTTTGAAATTCTCTTCTGATTCATTCTTAATAGCTGAAGAGTGAAAAGCAACAAAATGACCCATTGTCTTTCTCTACAGATGTGCATTTTCTGAAAAAAACTAATGACTGTGGTAACCTCATTGGTTTTCAGCTTGTACACTGGAAAGCTGAATGCTAGAAATAAAAAGTCTAAAAATTATGTATTGTGACCCAGATTTTGAACAATATATATCTTTTGTTTCCAAACTTTGCACAGTATTTTTCATTTATATAATCCATATTCCTAGAATACACAGGAAGTTTGTGCTGGTAAGCGATACAGGATCTGATACTTCCGTTTTTAATGCATATTGTTATAAATGTAACATTTATCAAAACTAATAATTTGAATTCTGTAGATTATGTCAGGTGAGTGACATTCACTCATTTTGTCACTGGAGTATTTCAGTAATCAGGTTAAATTAGATATTGTAACTTTTACTTTAAATAATGGATAAAGATAAGTTTATCAGTCTTTCATACCTAAAATTGAGGAAAATTAGCTTATACCATAATTCCCACTTTCATTTAACACAGTAAATACTGTTTATCCAATAACATCTTGGAGCTGGAATAGACTGGTAGTATGAAGGCAGGAGTGAGGTGTGTTGACAGAACTATGTACGGAAACTTGCATATTTGCCTTAATCTTTGTTTACCAAGAGCTCCAGAGTTACCTAGTGCTCTTTCATTTTAAGAAATATGTTGCAACAGAAATTATGTCTAAAAATTGGTAAAAGTGAACTGAGTCTAGATATAATTACTGTATAACTTAAAACACCAGCTTACTGTATTTCTTAACAGATATTTGATATTTCGTGGGATCAATATCAACCAAATAGAATTGTTAGCTGTGGAGTAAAACACATAAAGGTAAATTGCTTTTATTGTTTCCTTATTAAAAAGTACATAACAGTCCCAAAAGAAACATGTGCTCTTAGATAATGAAGGCTTTAAATATAAGATGATTAGTATTTTTCTGTCTTTATTTTTGTAACATTTTAGCAAAGCCTTTTTTGTTTTAAGCTTATTTAGACACTTAGCAGTGGCTGAGGTGTAGATTCACTTAATGAGGTAGAAAGATCATTTGATGTAATATTCATCATTAAACACTTGTAGTATTTGGGTTCTCTGCCCTCTCCATGCCACCTAAATTGTCTCAGCCTTCAGTGATTTCTCTAATCAGGAATCCCAGAGGGTCACTGAACAATTATAGGAAGAACTAAGTTAAAAGTATTAATTGAATGAACTGCTGTTTGGCCTGTCATGCTACCAGCATTTGTTGGAACAACAGAGAGTAGGTATGCAAGGCATGCAGAGACAAAAAATGAAAACTTGCTCACTTGGAAGTCACCTTTTCTGGAGGTGATTTCAATACAAACCTAGACATGTAGTAAAAATTCAGGATAAAACATTTTCTTGGCTGTGAAAATCTTAGAAAGAAATTCTTCTGTTTGCCAACATTCCCTGCAGGTTTCTGTTTTACTCCTTTCTCATCAAATGCATTCCTAACAGATGGCAATTATTTCACATGACTGAGGTGGGAAGCACTTTAACTAGAAGTTTAGGAAACCAGTTAATATATCTAGCTCTGGTTACTGAGAAGCTTGTGTCCTTAAAACCACCATTGCTTTCAAACTGTGGGTGGATTTGACAGGAGTGATACCATCTGTTGTATTCTGCAAGCTGTTTTCCAAAACCTGTATTTCTTTGGCACCTGTATTCTGTTTAAAGTGGCTGTAATTACCCTGCACATGTGTAACACCAGGCAAAGCAAATAGATATAGATAGAGGCATGCCAGGGGAAAAAAAGTGTGGAGGGGAAATAATTAGATGTTGCTATGCAGTGATGCCCAAACAATACTCTGTATACTTGTGTCTGCAGGCTTTGGGAATGTGATAATTACTTTAATTTGCAACCAAGGAATGGAACAGCCCTAGAAGTCCCCACTATGAGAACTGGGACTAATATTTGGGAATCATTCCATTTATTCCTTTAGGATTTCTGTTCTAGTGGCTCATTTGGCCAGGCAGATATTGGAAGCTATGGTAAAACCTAGGAGCTACCTACCCTGTTGCCCTTCTACAACTAACCAGAAGAGAGCAAAATGTATTTCTCACAGAAGGAAAGCCCTGGGGGAATTATTTCCACTGCCTTCTCATTAATTGACTTATGTTAAGAGGCAAAGGGGAAATGTAGTTGAATTAGAAATAGAGAAGGATGTGAAATAAAAATCCTTGACTAAAGGTTTTTCTATAATTCAGCTTTATAGGAATTTTATAGGAGTAAATACATATGTTGTAACAAATTGGCATATAGCCTGTTTGGTCTTTCAAGGTGTTTCTGTTGGCAATGAATCACAGAGCACAAATCATGCCATGTTCACATGTTTCTTGAACACCTCCAGTGACAGTGAGTCCACCACCCTTCACAAGCTCTATTGCCTTTCTCCAGATACACTGCAGCAGCTCAGTGTCTTTCTTGTAGTAGTGAGGGGCCCAAAACTGAGCACACCCATTGTGCTGTGGCCTCACCACGCTCAGCACAAGGACACGATCCCTTCCCTATTCATGCTGGTCACACTATTTCTGATGCAGGCTGGCATGCCTCAACTAACAAAGACCAGAGCTGGCCAGTCCATTCAGGACTGTGGTATACTACATGGATTTATTGTTCTGTTTCTGTATGTGCCCAGAACATCCTAGTCCTGGCAAGCCTGCATATTTCAGCACTTCTCTTGCACATCTTGTTGAAATTATTTGCTCTGTCTTCCCCTAAAGCCCACCACCACAGACATGCTTTGTGTGAGAGAACTTTGTATTCTCTTGACCCTTTTCTTTACCCCAGACAGTCTTACATTCTTTTTTGCAGAATGTTTCTGGATCTGTGTAGAAGTCAAGAAAAGTTATTATTGCACACTTACAGAGCCTACAGCTCTCACAGAGTTTTTTCATGTACAAGCATTTGCAACCTCTATCCAACATAGGGTTTCTCAGTAAATATATTTGAGGGACCTTCACCTTTCAGTGCACTGGAAAAGGAAGAGATGTCTACTCCAGGCATGTGAGATCTTAACAAGTATTGTATTTCTTAGAACTGTAGTTGTACTTAAGATTTGCAGACAAGAAAAATGGGATATTCCCGGCTTTCTTTTAAAAAGTGTGCATTCACATAGACATGTATCACCCAGAAAAAGATAGTGAGCTAATGAGAATTGGTAGTGTCATTATGGTGAGTCAGAATCATGCCTCATTTTCCCAAACAGATTGTTTTGTTCTCAGACTTACTATATTTGTCTGGGCATTTCCTTGGTAAATGGGTAGGTTTTGAAGTAATGGGTATTCTAGTAAGACCACAGGAGTCACTTGAGTGTCTGTCCGGGCACTGTTCTGTGTGGATGTACATCAGTGGGATCTGCACACTAATATAAAAAAAGTAATTGCTTTCCTAATATGCCATTTCCATTTCAGTTTTGGACACTGTGTGGAAATGCACTAACAGCAAAGCGAGGAATATTTGGTAAAACAGGAGATCTCCAAACCATCCTTTGTTTAGCATGTGCAAAAGAAGATATCACATACTCTGGTGCTTTAAATGGAGACATCTATGTATGGAAAGGGCTAAACTTAGTCCGCACAATTCAAGGAGCACACAGCGTAAGTTGTGCTTTTAATGTCACTGCTGAAATTAACTGTTCATGGAACTGGAAAACTTCTCAAACACTTATCTACAAAGATTTTCTTCTGTTTCAGCTCAGAAGAATGTCTAAGATTGTTCATCATTTAAGAACTTGGATGTCATTTTATACTTTGTTTACATGTTGTCAATAGATGTTAGCTGCTGATATTCATAACATTGTTTTCACAAAGCACAATAAATTTAAAGTGAAGTTTCTAAGTCTGTAGTTTTGATCAGCTTACATAAAAATAGTTGGTAACCAAATGTTACATAAAAATAGATGGTAACAGTTTTAGCATTAAAACTTCACAACACTGAAGACAGAATTCATTAAAGCTTCAATGTAGAGTAAACCTAGTTAATTTCTGAATTTCTTTCTGACCCTATTCCTAGGCAGTTTTACTCCTATTTGCTTCGTAACACCACCATCTAACTTGGAACACTTATAATTACAGAGAGAAAGGGGAATGTAAAGGATCATGTTAGATCTCTAACTGCTGTAATATAATAAACGTATGCCTTTGTTGTTGCTGTAGCAAAGGCACAGCAGGATTTTCATGTCTTGCTTCAAACATATGAGAGCTACTCCTATTTGGAATACATTTCCTAGTATTTTGACTACTGGCATTCTGGTCAAAAGGAAACAGTATTTTTCTTAGAATATTGGTATGAAATCTAACAATTGTCACTGTATTTTGTTTTCTATAAACCTTCTAGCTAAAATGCTGCAAACTTAGCAGCTTTTTATGGCCTCCCAAAAAATCAGTTATGCTAGTAGTGTGTAAAGATTCATAGTAGCTCTTCAAATGAGATCTAAGTGTGTTGAAGAATAATCGCTTATAGATATAATCACTAATTTATCAAAGCAGTGAGACTGAAGTCAGTGGGACCCCTTCCTGTGATATTATTGTGTAATTGCTAGGTCGTGGTTATGTGCAGTTGCACTAATTAGGAAATGCCTTTGTCAAACACTCCTGGGGAATTTTGTTTGTGTTACTCTAGATTCCCTAGAACAATTAAATACAATCTTTCTATATAATGTGTTCTGTAAATTATGAGGCTTGCTATGGCTAATATACATTTTCTTGCCCAATTTAGAATGTTTATGTGATTATTATAAGTATTAATTTAAAACATTGAACAAGGCCACTTTGAAAACAGTTTTTTTCTTCATTGTATTAATGTCCATGCATTCCTACTTGTCTCTTAACTGAGAAGTTTTCCTAAAATACTGAACCAACTTGCATTCCACAAGTTACTCCAGAGTAGGACAGCACAGAGCAGCACAGAGTTGCTTTAAAAAACAAAGAGGAAATTCAAACTGTAATAGAAACTTGTTTTTCAGTTCCTGTCATTCTAAATTATGCCTGAAGTGAATTAATGAAAGAATGTCTTACAAATATTCTTACAGATGCAAAGATGAGTATTGCTCGTTTTTGTTTATACTGCATAACTATTTTAAGTGGTCTGTTATTTGTTTAATAGTTCTTGTAATAATAGCTAAACCAAATTTAAAGATCTGCACATAGGCTATATTGCTGCTATTTGTATTAAAAAAATTGACGTAAATCACTGAAGTGGGAGTACTTGAAATAAAAGTATCCTTGTGTTTGCTGGTTTGCATTCTGGATGAACTACTTTTATTGCCTGGCAGTTCCTCGCCTTTAACAAGACTGTTAAAAAATTTTGCTTTGTGTGTTTATATCTATTATAAGGAACTTTTACAACTTGTTATGCTATTGATTAACAGGCTGGAATTTTTAGTATGTATGCTTGTGAGGAAGGTTTTGCCACTGGAGGGAGAGACGGCTGCATTCGCTTATGGGACACCGATTTCAAACCAATTACTAAAATTGATCTCAGGGAGACTGAACAAGGATACAAAGGTAAGGAGCTATTAAAATAATGGTTTTTTCACGCATCTGGATAACAGACTATGACACAATTTCATTTGAAGCATAAATGTCTGCATAATGCTGATTGTTGGGTTTAATTTTTAAATCTGTATTCCCTTTTTTCTCTGACAATGATGTAGCCTGAAGAGTTTTTCTCATTTCATAGTATAAACTGCTACTGCTCCTCACCATGCAAACAGAAGATCAGTAAAACCTAATTAAACACAAAAAGACAGAATTCAGTTAGGTGATCTTTAATGCAATTAATTTCTTGCAACTCATTTAACTGAGATTTCTGAAACCTTGTATTCAAAGATGCTGAGCATCAAAGCAGCCTGTTAGGTTGATTTGGAGTGGTAGCATTTGGCATACTTAATAGTGAAAATGTTATTAAATTATTGAACATCAAATTTCTTGCATCTCATTTTGTTTCCTATGGTCACTTTATAATTAGACATTCAGAGAGCTTACAATCTTCATATCTCTTAATGCACACTTTACCAAGATATTAGTCCTCTGGGAATTCTACACATCCATTCTGTGTAAATTCATGGAATTTAGCCCTCAAAAAAGTTGTCAAAGATACCAAACAAGTAGCCCTCTTGCTCTGTAGTTCTCACTTTTTTATGGTTAGAATCATAATGTTTAAGATTCCCTTCTAGGAAACAGTAGCATTACCTTCTGGGCATTTGCAGCAGTTTTAATCAGTCTATTTTTTTTTTTTTAATTGTGGAAAAATAAGCCTGTACATGTGGATTAGATCATTCTAGTCAGTGCCAGACTTCCATAGACATCCCATTACTAATAAAAGAGTAGCACACATGAAGCACTGCACAGAGAAAGCAGTGCTCACACAATACCTTTATCTTCAACCTCATTGGTTCTTGTGAAGTGATCCTGGGAAGGAGCTTTATCCCTCACATTTGTGCGGCCAGAGTAGCACTAGTTTTTTACTCTTACTGCTGCTTGGGACCTGTCCACACTCAAAGCAAAATAGGCTTTATGCTTTCAGTTACTTTTAATAGACAGTATTTCTCTTATGTGGCAAATTAATACTTCAGAATTATCATACAGAACTGTAATGTATTCATAAATATGTCTCTTCTTCAGAAACCATGTAGCTATCCTTATTGAAAGTGAATTCTCATTAGACATGGCTTGATGCCATTATTTCTACCATCTCCTAAATGCTATGGGATACATAATATATATCTGAAAGAAGATGAGTAAATCCAGGCACTGTAACAGCAGCTATGTATAGGGTGGGGGGTTGTTACCTGCCTATTTGGCAAAAGTAGAAAAATAATTCCCTTTGTGGAAAGTTAATTGAGTTGCCATTTAGACTTTTGTATGTAAATTATAGAAAACGGTATAAAATTGCTAAATTATTTGATTTCTAAAAATCAAAATGAAAACCCTGTCCAAATCTTGTCTCCAGATCATTTAAATCCTTCAGGTCTGTGTTTATCAAAATAGAAACAGTGCTTACTTCAATGGCAAGAAACTGGTATAAGCAAGTCTGCAAAATTTTATTAATGCTTAGTCAAAGATATTGAGCCCATGAGCATAATCATAATCATTGAGACTGTGTGAAAACACATCATGGTGAATCTGTGAAAAGTACTGCTGGTCTGACTACAATGATAAAGAATTAAGACTTCAGAGATGACTTCAGGTCATAAAATCTAAGTGTGGATTTTGACCCTGTCACTATAGCTTTTTAATTTTTTTATCTTTTTCCTGATTCAGGGTTTCTGTTCTTTCAATGTGATACAACTCTTTCTGTGGTGTTCCTGTTACATTTCTGCTTTCCTGCTTTTCTGTCTGATACATCATCCGCTGATGAGTGGTTCCATTTCGTGCTTGTTGCTAACAGACATTGGAAATTCTGTTCTGGTTACATCACTGGCACTGATTAGTCTAAGCTCAGATGTAACTTCAAGGAATGGTGTGAGCAATAACTGTTTACTTATGACCTTCTGTCCGTCTTTTCCAATAACTCAGCATCAGCTTTCAACTTAAAACATCTTTCTAGGGCACTGGGAAGACATTCCCACCGTCTGTATGTACTCACTCATCAGTCATCCTGCACTAATAAGTACTGAACATCTTTTAAATTAAATGTGTCACCAGTAACAGTCTGACCACAGGCTTGCCTTTTATATTTAAACATACATGTATATTAGTAAAAAACCTTCCCATAACAGATCAGAATTTATGTGCAGTTAGTCATGGAAAGCACACATCAAAAGATGTGCTTTATATTCTAAACCTTAACAACAGCCATTTTCCACTTAACATCTAAACTTCATTCCTTGTGTGGCCTTTGGCATGTATCAAGAAGATATGAGTCATAACTTCAGTAAAAATTTATCAAAGTTACAAAATTAAATTATCAAGATTAAAAGGTATCAGAAATGGACAAGACAATAAATTAAGATTAATTTGTTCCTTTCAAGAGATCACAGAAAATGCCTACAATATATTTTATTTATATTACAGTACACAATACAGCATATTTGGTTCCAAATGATGTAATATGAAGATGTGGTTGACCTTGACCACAATATATGGGCAAATAAATTTGTATTTCAGCATCTAGACCCATTATCCAAAGTCTAATTTTCATATACTGGAACAGAAAACACAAACCCTGCAGGCAGTCAGAGTGTGCTGTCAAACTGGTCAACTTGCAACAAGGGGATTTTTAAGCTTATAATTAGTAAAAAAGCCTGTGAAGTTAGGATCAGATATGTGGAAATAAAATCAAGCTCTGTAAAAGTTATGCAAAGCAAGTTTGCCTTTTGGGGGGTTTTTTTGGTTGTTGTTTTTGGGGTTTTTTTTAATCTGTTGGGACCAAGAGAAGTATGATAACATGGGCACAAACATTTTTTAAATTCACCACTAAAATGTTATTCAACATTATGTAGGAAGGTAAAGTAGTGAAAAAAAAGGAGTAAAAGCAGATCAGTCACAGGAACCTTGCCCAATCTAAAATTTAAATCATTAAATGATGAGAAATTGAATTATTTTCTTAAGTCAATTGCCCAGATGAATACAAAGCATATGAGCTGATCCTTTCATAAACTGGCAGCAGGAATGTTAAACATGCAGTGTTTTCTCAAAATTGAGCCTTCTTCTCAGGTGACTTATAGAACTGTGTTGATTTTTAATCTGCTGTGATGTATTAGAAGACTTCAATGTCAACAGTTGTCATAAATTAACTCTTAAAGTGTTAATGATCATCACTATATCACTTGTGATTGCCATTAATCTAAGATTATTCTGTCTCCTGTCAGGTTTGTCCATCCGAAGTGTCTGTTGGAAAGCAGACAGACTTTTAGCAGGGACACAGGACAGTGAAATATTTGAGGTGCTAGTAAGAGAGCGAGATAAACCCATGCTGATCATGCAGGGTCATTGTGAAGGGGAGCTTTGGGCCCTGGCGGTCCATCCAAAGAAACCTTTAGCAGTCACAGGCAGTGATGATCGATCTGTACGGTAAGGCTAGATCTTATTTATTATCTCTTCATTTTTGTTCATGTTAAATTGTAATGTATATATTTTTTGGCATTATGTTAAGACTCCATTAAGACAACATTGTTTGCTGATTGGGTACAGTCAGCATAGCTTCACCAAGGGCAGATCCTGCCTGACAAACCTGGTGGCCTTCTACGAACAGGTCACAACATTAATAGATGAGGGGCAAGCAACTGATGTCATTTACCTGGACCTGAGAAAAGCCTTTGACACTGTCCCACACCACATCCTGGTCTCCAAGCTGGTGAAACATAGGTTTGATGGGTGGACCACTAGGTGGATTAAGAACTGGCTTGATGGCTGCACCCAAAGAGTGTCTGTCAATGGCTCCATGTCCAAGTGGAGGCCAGTGACAAGAGAAGTCCCTCAGGGATCAGTCCTGGGACCAGCCTTGTTCAACATCTTTGTGGGCAACCTGGACAGAGGCATTGAGTGTACCCTCAGCAAGTTGCTGATGACACCAAGCTGTCGTACAGCTGGAGGGCAGGGATGCCATCCAGAGGGACCTGGAGAGGCTGGAGAGGTGGGCGCAAGCCAACCTCATGAGGTTCAACAAGGCCAAGTGCAAGGTCCTGCATCGGGGTCGAGGCAATCCCAAGCACAAATATAGGCTGGAGAGCAGCCTTGAGGAGAGGGACTGGGGGTTGTTGGTGGACGAGAAGCTCAACATGAGGCAGCAATGTGCACTTGCAGCTTAGAAAGCCAACCAGATCCTGGGCTGCATCAAGAGAAGTGTGGCCACAGGTTGAGGGAGGTGATTATCCCCCTCTACTCGCTCTGGTGAGACCCCCACCTGGAGCACTGCATCCAGTTTTGGAGCCCCTATTATGAGAGGGATGTGGACATGCTGGATTGTGTCCAGAGAAGGGCCATGAGGATGATCAGAGGGCTGGAGCACCTCTCCTATGAGGACAGACTGAAAGAGTTGGGTTGGTTCAGTCTGGAGAAGAGGTGGCTTCAAGGTGACCTTATTGTGGCCTTCCAGTATCTGAAGGGGGCCTACAGAAGAGCTGGGGAGGGACTTTTTAGGCTATCAGGTAGTGACAAGACTAGAGGAAATGGAGCAAAGCTGGAGATGTCAAGTCTGAATCTCCCCGTGAGGAGGAAGTTCTTCACAATTAGAGTGGTGAGAGCCTGAAATGGGTTGCCCAGGGCGGCGGTTGGGGCCTCTTCCCTGGAGGTGTTTAAGGACAGGCTGGATGAGACTGTGGGCAGCTTGATCTAGGGTAGAGTGTCCCTGGGCATGGCAGGGGGGGTTGGAACTAGATGATCCTTGTGGTTCCTTCCAACCCTGACTGATTCTGTGATTCCATGTTTTTCTTAGCAGTTTTGCCTGTTCTCTTCAGCCTTCATAATTGGGTTCCACACATCATGTAAAACTAATCAGAATTTGTGTTCAAAGTATGCTGGATTTATAGACTCTGCTTTCAGTTCTAATTCATTACAGTTCTGAACAGCAAGTGCAGGTATCAAAATGGAGAATAGTCACCTCATACTTCTGTTATTACTATCCAATGAACCTAAAACCTTTGATCATATTCTTACACGGCAGGAATGTGACTCAGCCTTGAGCGTTTAGAAAATCTGATCTAAAACTAATTCAGTTAGAATGCCAGACAATGATATTAGTGAAAAGGCACTAATTTACCATATAGGAAAAGGATCTTTCAGACATTTAGTTGAAGTCATTGTGCCTCAAACCTTTGTAGCAGGCATTTGAAGTTCTGTACATATATTTGCATAAGTTTTCACAAAGTCAAGGGTGTTTCTTTCTCTGTCCTTGTTAAAATCCAGCAGATTGATAAGCCTCTGAATAAGCCTAAGCATTTTTAATATGCTTAATAGACTTCACAGTCCAATTATTTACCTATAGTTAAAGCTAAAGCTAGCCATGGGGACTGCAGAGATTTTTGCAAGTCATGGCTTTATCATGGTACTCTCCTGAGTCTTTCCTTACATTGTGGTTCTGCTGCTCTTGTCTTGAAGCCCTACCCTTTGCAGCACTTCATGTACAATACGGTTCAAAACTAGCTTGGCTTCCTCCTTAGTGGTTCCTTCTCACCTTACTATCTTGATTTCTGGCCCCTCCCATCAGGTTTTTCTCCAACCCCATCCCAAGATGACTGCTTGTCCTCTTATGTAGATAATTTGATTGTGTGTTTTCAAATCAACTTTAAACAGTTTTTAAATGGACCACTAGTAAGCTTCTTTCAGAAACATACATGTGGATGTACAGACATTTGGCCATATTTCAGTGTTAAGAAAATCTGTCTCCTACCACAGGTACATCTTCTAATTTATGCTCCTCCAGATTTCACATTATGATTCACCTCTGCCAAAGCTTGCTGGTCAGCTGGAATTTCTTTTTCCCCTTTGCTTGAACTGATTTCCTATTCCTGCCATCCCTCAACTTCTTCTAACCTCAGTTAAAATCTAAAATGTGAAACTATCAGAACTGCCAGTTTTTCATTATGGTCTTGTTTCCTACATCTTATTTCTGTTTATAAAATGCATGGTCTCTTATGCCTGGGTTTGTCTGCACAGTTTTATAGATAGCCACAAACTGACACTGCCTGCCTTCTTGTTTTGGAACAAGAAGCTGCAAAGATGGGATTAGCATTGTAGTGCCCTCAAGCTAATAAGCCAGTCTAAGACTTTGGCTTTATGGTCTTGGACTCATCTGGCTTTGGGCAGGTTAGTGTGCTGCTGACTCACAGCGTGCCTAAACAGACTTGTGCTCCTCGATGACTGTGCCATCATGTTCTTTGTGTACATAAAGCCTCAATAACTGGTGCTCTTACGATTATTATAGTTGTTATAGCTATTACTATGTTAATGATGCATTTGACAGTGCCATTCTGCAAAACGTGCATTTGTTAGCCTTGCAGGGGTTTTATCTCAGTACATCATACATCTATTTAGCTCTTTAGACTCTAGAGTGTGGCATTTGGATTCTTTATAATATAAATCAAAATTATTTTACAAATTACTTCATTGATCAGATTATATTCTCATGTCCAAGTGAGATGTCTATGTGAAAAGGACTTCAGCAGAGTTAAGGAAATTCCTGTAGATGTTCCCTAGTGTAGGTAAGAGAAGAGTAACCAAATTGAGGTTTACTACATTTTAAACATCAAAATCATATCAGCTAGAAAAGCTGTCTGCTNCCAAACCACAATCTAATTACTCTGGTTGCACCACCATGTATTGTAATTACTCTTCTAATGGATTGGACTAAGTGATTCATGAGTAAGCTATGTTTTAGAGGCAAAATTTATCCTGACATTTCCTTTGAAATCTTTCCAAACCCTTTCTGGTTTGTTTTTTCTTGTATTGAGCTCATAGCTTCTTCCTGGCAAGACTGCTAAGATTCTTCCTTCTAATCCTACATCTGTTTTGTCTTTGAAAACAGTTTTAGCATCCCACATCCATCTTTTTTTTCCACCAGGAAATGTTACTTGCTATTTCTTCTGTATAGAAGCCTTTTAAAGTTCTTTTTCTTCCTTTTGAATTCTCTCAGGCTAAGAGGTAACCAGTGTCATTCAGGGTTGTTAATTCTAGACTGATCCTCATAACATTTACCTGACAAGGTCCAAATGATTTCTCATTGAAAAGAAATGCACAAGTCATCTTTCCTTAGTGCAGAGAGCAAAATTCCTTAATCATTTTACTACATTTATCAAACTTTTTTTTTCTCTCTTGTTACTCTTGTATGTTACTGATGGGGGTGGTCAAGAACTTTTTTACAGGTTCTATTATTGCTAATTGTTCCAGTGCCAGCATGGGACATAACTTTTTCTGCTTTGCCATTTGTCTACTCATGTATTTTTGGAAGCAATACAGTCCCTTCCTGTCTGTTGTTAGACATAAGGCTCTGAAGTGTGAACTTTGGTTAAATTTCATTCCATGTCTATTTCTTTTAAAATCAAAAAACTTCTTCCATCGCTGGGTTCACAGTGCCTCCCAGATTGCTGTCCATAGCAAATCTCATTAGCATTCTGATCATCTGTGCTAGAGTCTTCAGTGAAAATATTAAATGTTACTATTCCAAAGCTTGTCCCTAGAATTCTTAGTAATGTCTCCTTTGTAGCCTCATTGTTCCTTCCTGTAAAACTTGCTAGAAAACTTTATCCAGTATCACATTACAGTTCTTGCACAAACTGTCATTTTTTTTGTTTAGCCAGTAATCGCATATGCTACTATTCACAGACTCACAAAATCATTGAGGCTGGATGCAGACCTCTGAAATCATCAAGATCAGCTATTCAAATATTTTACTGAGTATTTTATAAATCTGTTACAAAAGTGTTATAGATTCCAGCACTCAAAATAAAGTCAGTTGTATATTGTTGACTTTTTTGTACCTTAAGAGTTCTTTTATGTGTTTTATTCCACACTTCTAATTATTCTTTAATTTAAAAAAAAATCTTTAATACTGGAGCTGATGAAGTTTGTGGTGATCACAGAAATTTCCTCAGCTCCTCCTTAAAAACATAGGTGCATTATTTGCCTTCCTCCATCTTATGCCTTAATTCATTGTTTGATTCTTTTTATTTGAAATAATGTAAACAAGCAAATCAGCATGCATGTTTTGTCAGGTAGTTTGTTCAGGGTTCTCATAAGACAATTTTCCCCATGGTTGGAATGTTTATGCTTTCTGAGTATTACTTTCAGTTTCCATGAAATTTCAATCTTATCCACCTTAACCTTTCCTGTTACAGAAACTATTTTTATTATCCATACAGTCTATTAAACCAGTAAAGTCTGAAAATAAGGCCATATGATTACATAATTTATCTTATTTTCTTTTCTGCTGCTGGAGACACGTTCAGGTCTGAGGTGCCATCCCTCTCTGGGAACAATAGAGACCTCTTTATTTTTAAAAGAAATTTGAAGCTGGAACTTTTCTTTGAAAGTGTCTGAAAGCTTCATTTGATGATATTTGCTAAGAATGTCACTGACATTCAATGTCAGAAAATTCTGTCTGTGTATTGATTCAGGTAGTCATTGTACACCCCTTTCTCATCTCTGCTAGACTGATAAGCAGTTGAGTGCTTAAAAACTACATTTCTGTAAGCTCAGGTCAGAGCTTCCATGGCTGGAAGGAACTCAATACATTGTAAAATCTTAATATAAGTTATGCATTTATATGGACTCCTACCTGTTGAGTTGGATTTTTCATAATTACTCTTAATGATACTGAAATACAGTCAGGGAAAATCTGCTACTGGTTTCAATTTCCTTCAATGCAGATTGTGGAGTCTAGCTGACCATGCCTTGATAGCTCGTTGTAATATGGAAGAAGCGGTGCGGAGTGTATCTTTCAGTCCTGATGGATCACAGCTAGCGCTTGGAATGAAGGATGGATCCTTCATTGTTCTTCGAGTAAGGTGAGAAAACCTCACTTTAGTAGGAATTTTTCCAAGTAACTTGAGATCAGGTTATATTTTATTCCTACAAAAAGACAATTAAAAAAAAAAAAAGATATTTTATGAGAAACAGAGTAAAAATTGAGCATGTTTCCATAATATCACTTGGTGTTTTAAAAGGTGGTAGTTTGGTAATGAGGAGAAAACCTGTGATTTATTCAATTCCAAATATTATCTCTTAATGTTTAGAAGATTCAGGATTTTTTAAATTTATTCTGAAATTATACAGATATTTTTTGAAATAAGTATAGATGACAGAGGTAACACAGCTTTGAGAGGGATCTCCTTGATGGTTTATTTCCTGTCATATATGAGAATGGATCCAGGCAAAATAATTGGTGGTTGAAACACATTTTTAAGCATTTGCAAGATACAAATTAATTCTGCTCTTCATACTGTATGACAAGCCTTTTTCTGCCTGATGGCATCTTATCCAGTAGCCATTTCCTATCTGTAATCATATAATCATAGAATGGTAGGGGTTGGAAGGGACCTCCAGAGGTCATTGAGTCCATCCACCCTGCCAAAGTAGGATCACCTAGGGCAAGTCAGGTCTCTGGAGAAGGAGATGCCACAACCTCTCTGGGCAGCCTATTACAGTGCTATGTCATCCTTATAGTAAATAAACTTTTCCTCATGTTGAGGTGGAACTTCTTATGTTCATGAATGATACTATATTCAAAATCAGGTTCAACACAGAATTTGCCATAAAGTGAAACAGTCAAACTAGCATGATTTCAAACCATAGAACCTATTTTAATTGATTCTTGAAAGCATTTAGTGCCTCCTTAGGCTTGATTCATGTTCACTAAGCATATTTAAAATAGTTTGAACCTCTAGCTGATAGGTGAGGAAAGCCTGTTATCTATGGAAGATCTGTGAAACCCTCTGTACTGCATTAATGACTTTAACAAAACTGAAGTGATCTGCTCATTAATTTAAGTCCTTTCAAAGACTAGATTTTTCTAAAGAAGTTAATCTTCTTTGTCTCACAGTAATCTCATTTTTGCTGATTGGCCTTATACCTACTATTATTCATGATTCAGCTGGCAAAGGGTGATAATGATAAACCCATCATTATTCATGAAGAGTGACAACACTGTGTGAGGCCCTGAATGACAATCACTTCTCCATCTGGTCTTTTTCTGTGGGTAGTGAATCTGGAGCCCATGGTCCAGGACGCTGGCAGTGTGCTTTGTTGGCATTTTTTTTTGGAGTCATGCACTTAGTGTAGTCTTTGTCTTGAAGGATCTGGATCTATGGAATAATGCACCTGTTCTTCTGGGTAGCACTATTAACCACTATGGAATAGTTGTATTACCAGTTTTCAGTAATAAGGCAGAGCTAAGAATATTTTATTTTTTTCCAAAATACTTAATGAAGGAAAAAATAGCTATGAATAAATAGAATTTTCACAACAAAATTTCTACTGTTTCACCATTTCAAGGTGAATTTGTAACAAAATTATTATTTGGCATTTGTTTTTGAGATCCTGGTCAACTGTGATATTAACCTTATCATTCATATTGGCATTGCCCAGAAATCTTTGTCTTTGTTTACAGATTGTTCTCCTTTCAGAACTCTGCTTGTATCAGTGCTATGTAAAAGCATTTTAAAGATATATTAACAATATTTATTGAGTGTTTTAATGAATTTGACACTGCTGGTAGTAATTTTTTTTTTAATCAGGAAAATTATTTAAAAGCTTAAAATGGAGAGTAACAGAAGTATAGATACATACAGAAGACTCTTCTCACAAAATTTCATTACAGCCCCAATGTATAATCTGGTGTGGATTGACATTATACATAGGAAATTAATGGCACTGAGACTTGGCTTCTTGATCAGTCAACTCAGGCGAAGAGTTGTGTTCAATTTGTATTTTAATTCTTTCCTCGCAGCCAAAAAATTTGGGAAAAATTCTATTATCTATGTTGAAGAAACATTGTCTGGTGTAATTCAGACCAGACAGTTAACTGTTTTACAGCTAAAATTAGGTGAATAATATGAATAGTATCATTGACAGGTAAAGTTGTTTCTAATTTCTGGTTTTAGTATGCTTCTAGCATCTCAAAAAGGGATTTTTTGTGAACTACATTTTTTGTTGTACAAATTATTCTCATATTTATCTTAAATGTAAACAGGATTACATGTTCACAGGTTTACAGTTCATACCTTCACTATTGGCTCTTGCAGAGACATGACAGAGATAGTTCATATTAAAGACCGAAAAGAAGTGATCCATGAAATGAAATTCTCACCAGATGGCTCTTACCTTGCTGTGGGTTCTAATGATGGCCCAGTGGATATCTATGCAGTTGCTCAGAGATACAAAAAAATAGGAGAATGCAACAAATCGTCCAGTTTTATAACTCATATTGACTGGTCCGTGGATAGTAAATTCTTGCAAACTAACGATGGTGCAGGAGAGAGACTGTTCTACAAGATGCCCTGTAAGTTTACAAGTGGCTCATGTTATGAACAAGTAGACTGCCATGTTCATTTGAAGAGAACAAAAACATGATATAGGTAGTATATCTATCTGCAAATTTCTTGACTGAACTTATATGAATATCTAACATTTTCCCTATTTTGCATGTTTTTAGCTTGTTTATGTGCAGCTGCACTAGAACTTGTAATATGTATGATGTTGTTGAATACCATGGAAACCATACTGTGAAATTATACTTATTTAAAGTAAAATTGTTACTCTTTGTAATTTATTGGAATTAAAAGTCTAATCCAAAGAATACACAGATGTGTGATTAAAATAAATGGAGGTTATTGAAAAACAAATTATTAAACAGATTTTTCACATGCATATTTTCAGCTGGGAAGCATCTAACTAGCAAAGATGAGATCAAAGGAATTCCCTGGGCCTCATGGACCTGTGTGATAGGATCTGAAGTGAACGGAATCTGGCCAAAGTATACAAACGTTATAGATGTCAACTCTTTGGATGGAAATTACAATAGCTCAGTGCTAGTGACTGGAGATGATTTTGGGCTGGTTAAATTATTCAGATTTCCATGCCTGAAAAAAGGTAAACCAGTATTTTTTTAATCTCTATAGAATGCAATATTTAGTGTGCACTGTTTACTTCCTATCTGTAGCAGGCTTTTAACACAGGTTATTTGTGTGTTTAATTTGATTATCATAGCTGCATATTTTCTGATTGCAAATTTGAATGTTTATAGTATGTAGTATAAACAGTACAGTACTAGTGAACATATAATTTGCATTATTTTATGCCATTAATGTTGATATTAGAATTACTTTCAATATCAAAAGTTTTCAGTTTTCTTAAGAGTTTTTTAGACTGCTTCCATTAACACTGTAACTAATAGACTTCTCGTGTTTCTTCTTCTTCTTACAAACTAACAGGCTCTGGTTTGATTTGTTTAGGAGCTAAATTTAGAAAATACATTGGCCACTCAGCACATGTAACCAATGTCCGATGGTCCCATGATTTTCAATGGGTCTTAAGTACAGGAGGTGCTGATCACTCTGTTTTCCAGTGGCGATTTATTCCAGAAGGGATAACAAATACCATCTCTGAAACATCTTCAAGAGGTAAAAAATTATCTCTTCAAGGCATTTATTAAATAAAATCCACACAGAATGCAGCACTAGAGGAAAAACTTGCATTGGATTAACAGAAATTTAGCATGTGTGGGACATTTTACTTTTCATAGAAAACCACTTGTTTCAGGCATTAAAAACACTTCGGCAGTTTGTAATGTTGTATGTTAGGAATACATAAGTATTATTCATCAAAATATTGTGGGGGAAAAAAAAAAAAGAGGGAGAGGATAAAATCAAATAAAATTTTAAAAATTAGCCATCTAATACTACATAACTAGTATAGTCAAGACTACACATGTTGAATTATTCCATTTTCTTTTCAGTGCAATTTTACATATACATGCGATCGCTGTACTTTAGAATTCTGTTCTTAAAGGCATGATACTTAGAATATTCTACCAGAGCCATATGAACTTGTTATGAAGGAACTGAATTTGGGTTTATATTAAGTTGCAATGAGGCCAATATAAAATTATTATTTATTTTATATATATACAAATAAAAATCCCCCAAACTTATTTACAGTTTCCACACACTGATTCTGTTGTGCGGTCATTTTGAACTATTTTGCAGAATGTATATATACAAATTAATTGAACTAAATGAATTTAGGAGAAGTTTTAGGAGATTTAAAACAGTGAAAATTTTGCAGCCAAACTTGCTGCATACTTTATAAACCTTACAAACTTTGAGAAGAGAATAGGGTTTACTCACTGCTTAAAGCCTTAATATTTATGGTCCAAAGAGTATTTACAAAGGCATAAACAGGAGATTAATTGTTCTGCCACGCTGTGGTTTCTCACGTGGTGAGGCTGGGTTTGCTGCTTATGACTGGAGCGCGCCGTCTGAAAATTTTGCAGACACGAGACGAATTCGCTGTAGCGGTCAGGAATCGTCGAAGCGGTCAGCGTTGTGGACGAAGTAGAGTGTCCGTTTGCAGGCTGGAACTGTTCGTGCGGATGCTGCACGGCAAGGGTAGTCCCCGGCTCGGCTAGCGGGCTGGTGGTCCAGTTGCTAAGCAGTTTCTCGGCGATTAGCTGTCTTTTCCAGTATCAAAGGCTAAAACTGCCTCGGGCCTCGGCTCTGTGTTCAAGACAAGTTCCGCAGTTCGCAGGGGAGCGAATTCCCCACGCTCTCACAGCACGTCAGTCACACAGGTAACAGGTAGCAAGGTTAGCAAGTGATAAACAGTTTTGCTAATGTTTCTTAAAGCATTTTGGTGACCAGTTTTGACCAATAGTAACAGAAAATAAACAAGTCTGGAACCAATCCAAAATTATATTACCTAAAAAGGGAGATGCATATGCCTCTGCCCGTGATCTTATACAGTGAAGGTGCAAAATATGGCTTTACGTGGTATTTGTTTTGCAGACGGAGAGGCGCCAGTATCTTTGTTCATTTCCCACTTCTTGCCACCCCGAGAGAAAAAGAGAAAAGGAGTGGGGGGTTGGGGGCGTGTGCCGCGGGGTCAAGGTATATGCATCAGATACAATAGATATATAGTTGGGCATAATTTGGATGTTCCACCTCAGAACTACAGTAGCAACTGCTGAAAATTGGATGCTTTTCGACAACTGGACCAAATTTTACTTCCTACCTGCACAATTTGGTAAAACACATATGTTACAGGAAGTCTTTTTAAACACAGGCAATGATCACAATGAAACGTTTTGTTTACCATTTCTGCATGTTTTCACTCCAAAGCCTGTTGAGAAAATAGTATCCTCTCAGATGATGGAAATGTACCGGTAGCTACTCGGTTATTCTCCTTCCCTCTGCCACCTTTCTGCCCCAGACATTGAATCAGGGGGAAACAGAAATGAAAACTGACACATCAACATATTCAGCCCCCATGATTTTTGCAAGCTGCTAAGGCTTCTGAAGTTCTTGAGTACTGCTTTGCACATAGTCTAAATTACATAAAACATCACATGCTATCTTCTTATGATCTAGATGTATTCAATATATTGATTTTTTTTTTCTTAATTTTATTTTTTTATGTAGAGGGTGGCGTTGAGTCCTACAGTGAAGAATCAGACTCAGATTTATCTGATGTGCCAGAGTTAGATTCTGATATTGAGCAGGAAGCTCAAATCAACTATGATCGTCAGGTGAGTGTAAATTAATACACTGCGTCAATTACCTTACAATTTATACTGACTATTCAGCAAAGAAAAGTAAACAAAGTTTGCAGCTAATTCATCTGAGATTATTTTGACAGTATTCAGCTGCTTATGCAACCAATATACACAAAACCCCAGAGTTTACTTTAGCTGAAGATGCAAATTTAGAAGAGTTTGGAAGAAAGCATCAGTGTATATACCATTATACATTAGAAAGAGGATCTATCTTAAAAAGCACAAATTTAAATATGAGATCTTAGTGTTATCCTCATTCTCGTGGTATGCACATTTAAAGCAGAGTACTCTCGATGAGCATGAAGCCTGAATAATACACTTATTTGTGACAGAGTCTATTTTTATTGCCAAGAACAATGATGTTAAAGAATTAAAGTTTATGGGTTTATGGGTACCAAGTAAAACTGTTCTCTAATAATCACTTAATACAGTTGGGTTTTTTTCCTGTTTTCAGACCAAGTGTGTTCTGAAATAAAGATAGATCACTTCCTTGCAAGAATAAATCAAATCAAGTAAATATCTCTATTACATAGTTTTTTTTCAGAAATGGATGTATGCCATTCCACTTTTAAACTCCTTCAGTAGTGATTTATGCTTTGTCATTATGGGCTTTCTGAACTCACCAAATCTGCTGTGCTTGTGTCACATAGGCACCATTGGACTGCACCCCAATCTTGGCTGGCCTTGTGCACTGCTCTTGACTCTTCTTCATACTTCCTATTCATACCTATCAAGAAACTATCCAGTCCTTTTCATACAGCAGTCTATTCCATGGCTACCTTCATTGCGCTTAGCTCAGACATGTCTATGAAAAGAGTTATTTTCCTTGTGATCTTTCTCTTCCATTCACGATACAGAGCACTTTAATGTCCTGTGATGTGGAAGAGCACCACTTTCTTGTTCTGAAGGAAAGGAAACATGGATATCATATTCTCGTATCTTCAGACTTTCTATTGAAAAATACCTGGAACCTGAATTTCAGGAGCTGTTGTCATTGTGAATAGAATATTACTAATCATCTTGTTCTGTTGCTTTACCAGATACAATGACAAAATTTCAGCACTTCCTCAGACCAGAATTGGGATTAAAAATATACAGTAACCTTTCTTCATGTTGGTTTGAGTGATTTAATAGTTGACATAGAACATTCTCAAAAGCAGCTCTATGCTTTAGCTAAGGATCATCCTTTCTATTTTCACCTCACATTGTAGATTCTTCAATACATTATATTGGTCCTTCTGACAACAATGTGTCTTTATTACAGAGATTGATTGTGTTTGCCAAAAGAAACAGAGGTTTTGTCAATTTTTTTTCCTCCCCTCTCTTTCACTCCAAGTCTCACTGCAGTGCTTGCCCTATCTTCCTTCTCCTTCATCTTCCGATTTCGTATCTGTATTCAAATTAGACATCATCCTTCCTCACGCTGTTTACATGTCAGAAAGAACATCTGCATTTAAAAACTGAAACTGAAAAAAAAACCCACCAACAAACAGTTGCAGGCAGTTAAACAGCAGTATTCCAGGCAGGTTAGTGGGTGAAAAAGCTAGAAACAACTTTAAAAAGAATGTTACACAGAAAGTATGAGACAACCCCAACTGTAAGCTACACTTTACATTTAGTTAAGGAAAATAATTTACAAAAGCACATGGAAACAGAAACATGAGTCTTATTTTGAAAACTAGGTTTGTGGATTACTTTGTTTTGTGTGTGTTTTTGGTGTTGTAGTTGGGTTTTTTTGTTAGAGCTGGAGCAGTATAGAGGATTCTAGAATTTGGGATTCATTGTAAAATTATGATCTTATATTCTGTTTCACTGGTAGCATTCAGTGAGGGGTGGGAATAAATAGATTGAGAATGCTTAGGTTCAAGTACAGGACATAGGAGTGATAGACACAATGTATTAGGGCTCAGTTTTGAAATGGTAGCCAAAACTCAGCTCATCATATAAACACCCTTCTTGTAACAAAACTGTAATGCATCTTTGTGGTCAGGTAGATTTCTGTGAGAATGGTAATTTGATTGTCCTTCTGCAATATCCAGTGAATGTAGGTGCAAAAAACAACCGACAAAGCTGCATTTCAGCATTGTATTGGTTTTCATTTGGTGTCACATCTTTAGCAGCTGCCCTAAGTTTCAGCATTATGGAAGATTTGAGGGTGTAATGTCTTACGTATTTAGTGTAAAGTACTGTAATTCTACTTTGTGATTCTGGACACTGACAAATCACTTCAGTGCTGTTGATTAATATATATTTCATCATAATCCCTAGAAAAAAAAAATTAATTACCTTCAGTGTTGAATATGTACACTTGAAAACATCTGAGGACACTTAAAGAGTTCCAGTCAATATTCCTTTTCAATTACACTGGATCTTCTGGGGAAAAAAAATATTCTGTTGCTGCTACTCCAGACTAATGTTCTGGGCCACTCATATCTTGGGGAACTGGAAAACATTTGTCATTCTCTGAAGTTCTGTAAGGACCAATAGGGCACAACTCTGTGTTTATAACTACTGAACATCACATTAACATATATTAAATGTAACACTAATATTTAATGCTAATATTTAGATGTATGATTAACTTCAGTGATTATTCTTCAGGTTTACAAAGAAGACCTACCTCAGCTGAAACAGCAAAGTAAAGAAAAAAACCATTCTGTGCCCTTCCTTAAGAGAGAGCGAGCGCCTGAGGACAGCTTAAAGTTGCAGTTTATACATGGGTAGAGTAATATTAGATAACATTTGCGTTTTTCTGATTGTAAAAACAGCCCAGCAATGTGAATTGATTCACATCAGAGTGTTTAACAAAGCATTTTTTAGTGCTTACAATTAATTTGTTTGTCATTACTACAGTGGGTAATTTCTGGAATATCAGGCACAGATACTATTTTTTCAGTTGTATTTTCTAAGGAACAAGAAGGGGTTATAATACTGTAGCCATATAATAAGTAATACACCAGCATTGCATTTTACGTAATTACATTTTAAGTCAGTTGCTAACTACACTTTATATTTCCTGGAGCAAAGATTCTGTTAAACTGATTGTGATATATTTGTGCTTGAATCCAGTTCTCTGTAAAACCGATCTGGACACAATTCTATGTGAGTTATGTTTTCTTTATGTGAAATCAGCACTAATTGAGGAGTTACACGTAAAGTGAAGCATGAGAAAATCCATGAGCATCTGCTCTTGGTGGGACTAATCTCTGTCTGCCTGTGTGCTGTGATATTTTTGAGCTGACATTGACACCACGGCTGTACTCTTTTCAAGTTAATGCACAAATTATTTGCAAAACTTGTTACATAATAAATTTGAAATAGCACGTAACTTGTTTTGTGTTTCCTTCAGTTATAGAGGCTATGACTGTCGGAATAACTTGTTCTACACACAGACTGGAGAAGTGGTGTATCATATTGCTGCCGTAGCTGTTGTATATAACCGGCAACAACACACTCAAAGGCTCTATCTTGGTCACGATGATGACATCCTGAGCCTAAATATTCACCCAGTGAAAGACTATGTTGCTACTGGACAGGTGGGTGTTTAGAACAGATCTTAGCAAAACAGATAAATAAATTCCCTTTATAACATATAATTAGGAATTATGTGTTTCTCTTGGCTTTCAGTTATAGTTTTTCCTCCTAAATATGGGAAAGCGGTGCAGCATTTCCTATACCCTTGGAAAAATGCTTGGCGTACTGTATTGGTAACTGTTTAAGGTGATTATTAAATCATTCCTATGTGACAAAAAACTGTGTTATATCTGTATCCTAGGAGCGTTCTGGACTGCTGTAGCAGCATTCAAAAGCCTTACTCAGATAAAGACTGTTTTATGTTGGGCACTCCGCTGATACCTAGTGCTGAATACAATGTCTTCCATATATATATATTAATATATCATGATATATAATTAATATCATACTGAATACTAGTGTTTTAGAGACTAGCCACTGATATTTCCCTAAAAGAGAGAATAGATCTTGAGAAAGATAAAATAGCGCAAGTGAAGAAATAATTACCTTTGGAGTGCTTTGAAGATGTGATGGTGCTAATTACTGCTCATAGTGTGTTTTGAGCTTCTATGAACAAATATTTCAATTAACCCTCTGGTTTAGGTTGGAAGAGATGCTGCTATCCATGTGTGGGACACACAGACACTGAAATGTTTATCTTTGCTCAAAGGCCAGCATCAAAGAGGAGTGTGTGCGCTGGATTTTTCAGGTAAGCCACAACCTACATTTATCTAAACAATTAAATAAAAGCCATCATTAAATGTTAATTTAATAGCTAGCCAATTTTACAACCAATACAAATTTTACACAAAATTTTGCTGATGGCTTTGGTAAAAGTTGTGTGTGTACTCAGGTCAGCCATGGGCCTTTCATCAACTGGTCAATAATTGATTCTTTCGATGTCTAGCACATAATGCCAAGTGCACAGCTAGGATTCTATTAGCTGGCTACATCGTGGTATAGTAATTTAAAAGCAGGCAGAATGGTGGCTTGACGTATATGAGGTGGAAGTGTTATCTGTAGGTTCATAAAATGATTCAGATTTGTTAACATTTTTCAGTGAGATTACAGAAGAAATAAAAATGACAGTTATCTGGCACTTCTCCTGTTTGTCTTTCTGAGATGGATGACCCAAGTTGTCTCCATTCTCAGGAGGTAATCCTTTTTAAGGGATTCAGCTCAGACAAATATCATCCACATGGTGGTCACTTACATACTTTCACATCTTTATAAAAGTGCTCAGAAATCCCTTCCCTTCTAGTCAAGAAAGAAAAGGACAGTACTCTGTCCGTGATTTTTTTTTCTTCCAGTTAGACTTCATTTATTTCATATTATCCTCTCTAGAAATGTGGTAAGAATTCATTTGGATACAGATCACATTTATGAAACAGAACTACACAGAAGTTGTTTTACTTCCACAAAGATAGGTCTGTGGAACTGAGCCATGTTCCATTGTCAGAAAAGGAGTCTTCATGTTCAGCCAGGAGTTGGAATTCAAATACAAAATTGTTGATAACTGTGGTGTTTAACCTATCCCTGAAAGTAGATTGTAGGGCCAGTCTAATGATTTAAAGATTCAAATAATCTGATTGCATTCATGCAGTGTTTGGTTGTGCCCTCTGGTGGTTAATTCAACATACATAATTGTGGGTATTAATCAGAGGGTATAGCCCATGTAAGTGCATAAAACCCTTGTGTTAAGTAAAGTTTAAATTGTACTCTTCCCAACAAAATATTGTTAACTGTGTTCCATTTACATAATTGAGTTACTCCCCAAAATAATAGTCTTCAAAATACACAAATATACCTCTTAAATAATACATAATGCTTATATAGCTTTTGTATCAGCTATCTTAATAGAATTTTATCTCACTAAAACTATTATTGAATGTTTTTTACTGTCTCCTTTGCTTTTCTTTCCTTTTCATTAGCTTATTGAATCTCCCTGTTCATGTCTTTATTTTCTTTCTTTTTTCCATTTATTATAAGTGTATGGTTCTACACTTTGGTCACAACAACCCCAGGCAGCGCTACAGGCTGGGAACAGAGTGGCTGGAGAGCAGTCAGGCAGAGAGGGAACTGGGGGTGCTGATAGATACTAGGCTGAACATGAGCCAGCAGTGTGCCCAGGTAGCCAGGAGAGCCAATGGCATCCTGGCCTGTATCAGGAATGGTGTGGCCAGCAGGATAAGGGAGGTTATCCTTCCCCTATACTTGGCACTGGTCAGGCCACATCTTGAGTACTGTGTCCAGTTCTGTCCCCTCAATTCAAGAGAGATATTGAGGTAGTGGAATGTGTCCAGAGAAGGGTGACAAAGCTGGTGAGGGGCCTGGAGCACAAGCCCCATGAGGAGAGGCAGAGGGAGCCAGGGTTGTCTAGTGTGGAGAAGAGGAGGCTGAGGGGTGAGCTCATTGCTGTCTAGAACTACCTAAAGGGAGGTTGTAGCCAGGTGGGGGTCGATCTCTTCTCCCAGGCAACCAGCAACAGAACGAGGGGAAGTCTCAAGTTGTGCCAGGAGAGGTATAGTCTGGATATTAGGAAGAAGTTCTTCACAGAGTGTGATTTGCCATTGGAATTGGGCTGCCCAGGGAGGTGGTGGAGTCACTGTCCCTGGAGGTGTTCAAGAAAAGACTGAAGGGAGTGCTTGGTGCCATGGTGTAGTCGATTGGATAGGGCTGGGTGCTAGGTTGGACTGGGTGATCTTGGAGGTCTCTTCCAACCTGACCTATTCTATTCTATTCTATTCTATTCTATTCTATTCTATTCTATTCTATTCTATTCTATTCTATTCTATTCTATTCTATTCTATTCACTCAATTTTGGGTTTCTATCTTGTTTTTCAGCTTCTTTCACTCATCTGTGAACTCTGGCTCTTCCCATGATTCCTCTTCTCCCTGATTTTCTTCCCATTGCAATGTCACTGAGTACACTGAGCACAATCTAGCTGTGAGGACCCATTCAGTCACACGTGAACTCTGAAGCAGTTCACAGATTGCACAGGGTTGGAAAGGGCCCTCAAAGGTCATCTTGTCCAACCCCCTTGCAATGAGCGGGGACACCTCCAACTAGATCAGGCTGTGCAGGGTCACATCAAGTCTGATCTTGATTGTCTCTAGGGACAGGGCCTCAACCACATCAGTGGGCAACCTGTTCCAGTATTTCATGACTCTTATTGTAAAGAACTTCTTCCTTATGTCCAACCTTGTTCTAGTTTCAAACCATTGCCCTCATCCTGCAAGCTCTTCTCAAGAATCCTTCTTCAGCCTTTCTGTAGGTCCCCTTCAATTATTGAAATGCAGTTATAAGGTTTCCCCAAAGCTTTCTCTTTTCCAGGCTAACAGCCTCAATTCTTTCAGCCTGTCTTTGTACTAGAGGTGCTCCAGCCCTCTGATCATCTTTGTGGCCTTCCTCTGGACCTGCTTCAGCAGGTCCATGTCTCCCTTATGCTGGGGTTCCCCTGGCTGGGCACAGTATTCCAAGTGAGGTATAGCCGGAGCAGAGTAGAGTGGCAAAATCACCTCTCTGTATTGGCTGGCCACACTTCTTTTGATGCAGCCCAGGATGCAATTTGTCTTCTGGACTACAAGTGCTCATTGTTGGCTCATGTCCAGCTTGTTGTCCACCAGGATCCTCAATGCCTTTTCTGCAGTTCTAAAGGAGAAATTTATACCAGTGGCACTCTTTCTGTTCTTCAAGTCAAATATGCTTAAGCATACAGTCCTTAACATCTCTTGACTTCTACAAGAGGTAGCATTGTCAAGTCATTATTTCATTCACACTTCTGGCCATTGCCCCAGTTCTCTATTTTCTCCACTTTTAATTTCAGTTAAAAGAAAGTCACATAGCCACCTCCTGCTACAATGTGTAAAGTTCAATTCTCTTTTCATACACTTCAGCAATCACAGTTTAGTTCTTAAACATTTTTTTATTTTCCTGACTGTTTGTCTCTAACCATTTGTTAGCAATGGGCTCACATATTGTTATTTCACACATGTAGCAAGGATGCCTAGATACTGTTGATTTATGTATGATACTCTGTTCTTGATTTTCTTTTTCTCATTATCAGTAGCACTGTGTCTTTCTTGCAGATGGTAGTCAGCAGTTAATTTTAGCCTTACCGTTTTCTGTCATATTTATAGTTTTGCTACATTGCCTATTAACTTTTAACCATCCTTTTTCATTATACACTAAGAGATCCTGTCACTATTTCAAGCAAAAGAAAAGAAGCATCGTCTGATCAGTATTTCAAATAAAGTGTAAAGTGATTTTGGAGTGTTTTGGAAATCGACTTCCATTGTCTTGTTTGATCATACATACCTTCCTTTTATTTCTACACAGGAGTGTTTTGTCTCTACCTTTGGGAAAGATCAATGATTTGATAAGGAATACAAATATAAAACATCTAAAGTAGGTTAGTCATACAAACATTATAAGACCTAATGAAATCAAAAGAATGTTTTTTTTAATACCCTCTCTTGTAATCATCCAGCTAAAAAACAAACAGAAAAATCTTGCTGTGACCTATAACATAAACTGCCATATCTCCAATAAGGCCATATTTAAAGTCAGTAAGAAGAGAAAGGCTAGGTCATGGATTAGGATAGGTCTCTGCAAAATCTATGGATTCCAGTCTGATGTGTCATCACCTAGTACGTATTCATTTTTGTGCTAAATACTGCAGTATGAATCCTCCTTATGGAAATAACTTTAAGCATGCATAGACTTTGGTCATTGTGTGAGGTTGGGCAAGTTGACTCGTTTCTCAATTCATTTGTCTAATTCTGTGGGCAGATTGGTTTTAGGAACTGAAGACCATCAAGTGTAGGTGAACTCTAGGCTCTCAAAGTACTTCCTTTTGTTTGCTTCCTTTGTTATACCTTATTTGGCATTCAGGTTGCAATGCATTTTTGGTGTTCACTGCCTGTTACATTTTCAGCTAAGGCACTGATGCCTTTAATAGTAAGTATTCCTTTTCTACAGCTGATGGAAAATGTTTGGCCTCTATTGGACTAGATGATAACCATGCCATTGTGTTTTGGGATTGGAAAAAAGGAGAAAAGCTAGCAACAACCAGGTAACATTGTATTTCTGTATAAATGCCCTGTGAGTGGATTTTTCCAATTAAAATCATCCACATATACTGCTTTGTTTGTAGGAGAAAAAAGAACACCTCTGAAAACAGAACGGTGTTTCAGAGCAGTCACCCTGGGATCCACAGCTTGGTGTTTGGAAATATTGTGATCTGTTTCTGTCAGTTCTCTAGCCTTTCTTTTTTGATAGCTGCATTAGTATTAATACTTCACTTAGTGGTTTTCAAGTTAAGTTAATGTCTTCACCCAATTTTTTTTCCTGATGCAGGGCAAAAGTCATCAGAGGTGTCATGGTTGGGGTTTTTTTTCTGTGTTAGATTATATGCTGGGTTCTGTCAGTATAGATACATAGATCACTTTTTAAAAAAAATGTTCCTTCTAATATAAGCATCTTTTTCAAGACCTGCTCTTCTTGCCTTACTTCTGAGTCAGTGTTTTCTGAGGTGTTTGCTCTTTGCAATTAGTAACTGAAAGCCTAACTAATAACCCTGCTGTAAGGAAGTTGATAGAAGAGACCAGTGTGTGGAAGAGGTTTGGATTACGATTTACACATTTGCCTTTTTTCTTCCAAAATGTTGAATTGCAACTTCTTTTTTAATACTAATCTAGTTGTATATGTTAGGTCAATCAAACTATTTAAGAACTTGATTTCTGTTGAGCAATTCAAATGTACCTCTGAGGTTAAAATACAAGAATTTTGTAGAATTCATATAAGCATGGACTTACATACTAAAAGGCAAGAAGTTCATTTCATGTGCTGTCTGCATCATGTAGAATCTAGCGCTGGTCAGCAGAAAATAGTATAACCACTTTACAAAAAAAGGTGATGAGCTACCTGTCTCTATTTACTTGCATGAGACAGAGAAGTACTTTGGTTCTTTTCAGTGAATAATACTAGATATACTATATCTATCTACTATTATTGCTTATCTGCTGTTTTGAAAATATGCATGGTCCTCACAGAAGGCACAGGAAAAAAAAAAAAATCTTCTAAAATGTTCCAGTTTAAATTATTGTTACATTTTAGCAATTCCTGAAGGCAAGTCTCCCATTCTGGTAAGCACAGTAGGACATGAAGAGAGAGCAAAACACCAAGATAGGGGAATTTACATCAAAATTTAAAATATGACCCTCTTGTGGCCTTAACAGACAAGAAGAATAGAAGGATACCTCCTTACAATCATATATAAGCACAAGAAAAATTAATCTAAGGGACTAAATCTGAAAAATTAAGTGTATGTTCACTATGTACACTATGTATTCATTATGTCTATTCTGTACTTGCATTTCTTTTTTGTGAATATTCTTTTCGGTTGATCTTAGGATGATTTATTTCAGTGTGACTTTTCATTTTCTTTTCACAACATTCAGACTGTTTTAACTGCTCACCAGAACAATTACAGAGCTTGTTTCTCTATCTTGATTTTACAGTCTTCTGTCTAGTTTCATTAAAATTCTAATTGAGTAAGTATATGCTGTTAGAATCAATATATATCTGAGCTTCTTTCACTAGCTTCTCATGCCATCAGCACAGCTCATGCAGTGCTGGTCCTATTTGATCCCAGTAGTTCAAGTTAGTGGACTGCAATTCCTAAGGGAGCAGAGAGGAGCATTGTGAAATTTATTTACAATCTACATCAGGAAACATCATGTTCTTTTACTTTCTTCATTCTGTGAAAGCAAATGTTCCATGCTGGTCCTCTGGAACACAAAAACACAGGCGTGTGATTTGTTCTGACCATTGCAGGAAATTGGGGAGATGTGTGTGCCATCCCGTCGGGGCCTCCGAGGTCAACAATCTTCATCCTATCACGCAGGCAGACACACTTATGTCACAGGGGACACCCACACTGGGAAGCAATTAGTTTGATACTGGCCTCATGGTGGTACATTTTGCCTGTGTGATTATATGCTGCCAGAAGAAGCAGTGTAACTAGCCAAAAGGCTGGGCATCACTACAGCAAAGTGGAGGAACAGGAGAAGGAGAAACTGCATCATGTACTTCAACTGTTAAAGGTGTAAAGCGCTAGTTTTTGTCTAGACTGATTCACCAAAAGAAAATACTGAAACAAAGATGGTCGTCAGAATCATGATTTTTTCAGATCTGCCAAATCTGTCGGACTACAGTGGCTTTATAGTAGAAACCCTGAAAGTTAGTACTGAAAAGACAGTTATTTTTGCTCTTGGTGTTTTATAAAACACTGAAATAAAAATTATTTCCTGATACAAAGTATGTTTTTTGGTTTGTTTTCCCTTTAAAAATTTTTTTTGCAACAGTTAAACTTAAACATACAAATTCCTATAAATACATACTAGAACAACAATAACTTTAATTACCTGAGAACTGAATTTACTGTATATACTGCTGATTGAACTGGTTCCTAAATTATGATTTTATATTCTGATATGGAATCTTCTAGAAGTATTTGTGCCTGCCTGTAACAAGGAACTTGGAAACAGATGATCTTTAAGGTCCTTTGCAGCCCAGACCATTTATAATTATTTTATTTTTCCTCTTGAAGCACAGTAGGTTAAAGACTATCTCATTTTTCTTAACAGAGGATTGTAAATATTTATTGAGTTCTTATCCATTTAAATATTTATGCTACCCTTTATACCTTTTTTTTATTTGCATTGACTTTTGATTTCTGCTTCTTCATTATGATGTATCTGAACTGAAATTCAACAGGAGACAATTTTTATTCATCATGTGTCTGCAGTCTAATTCCCATGCAGTATATACTCAAAAGACATTCTACCAGATCTGTGGGTCAGGCTTCCAAAGCTAAACTCTTGCATTTTAGAAATGCAACACTACTTCTTGTCGGATAGGGTAATACTGATAGAGATAATGGAGACATCCTCTGGCAATCCTCATTGTTTGATAGATCCATACTGTTGGATTTGCACCAGATGTCATGGTAATTAGACTCCTCTTATTAAAGGCTCTTTTTGGATAGTCTGACATGATGGAATGCCTATTTAAAAGAAATTAGTTTGAAATGGTAAGTCAACCGTTACTGTGTTTTTTAATTTCAATTTTTATTGCAGGGGCCATAAAGATAAAATATTTGTAGTGAAGTGTAATCCACATCATGTAGACAAATTAGTCACAGTTGGGATAAAGCACATCAAATTTTGGCAGCTAACAGGTACTGTACTGAGTATTCTTTATTTAATTTACTTGAAATTGTGTATCGCTTTAATACAAGAACATCAGGTTCTCAGCTTGAGTTTGTTTTATGTGTAAGTCAATTATGTAGTTAATAAAAATACTAGAGGTCTGCATCTTCCTCTGAATCAGTAACTGTCACAATAATCCTTTCTCTTTGGCAGTGATTTCCAGCTAATTGTTTTTTTTAACCCTAGGTCATTCTGTTAAGGATTTATTCTGAACAAGTATCCATGGTTTTCAACAAACATGCACTCCTGTAATTCAGTTAGGCAGCTTATGTCCCTTGTTTTGAAAATGCCAGCTGGTAACTAAGAATCTGAGGTACCTCTAGCACAATGCAAAAACCCATAGTGTTTGCACTTCAGATCCTGATGTAACACTTCAGCAATGCTTTGGGTTCAGGATAGAGCTGTGTTCAAGTCATCGGAAGTGACTGCTGGAGATGGAAGTGCATGTTTGAAGGTGCCAGGTGGGAAAGAGAGGCTTAAGGACAGATGTTAATATATACGCCTGGGCAAAACAAAAACAAAATAAAGGTATTTTGCAGAAGTTAAAAATCCTAATGTGATAAAAAGAATCAAGGTCATATATTTTTTGTGTGACACAGGACTTTTGTTTCCTTTGCTAAATGATGAAATTTAGTTGTCCATTCGTGGTCTGGGAGTTACTCCCCAAACTCCCGCCCTGAATTCAACAGACTAGACTCGGTTGGCTAGAAGTTAAGGAAGCTATATTTACAGCTTGGCACAGTTTTCAAGCATATATATAACATACACAGATATTTGCAGTTATATAGAAGTTAAAGGTAATACAGAACCACAAAATCCCTTCTGAAACAATCAGACTGTCCAGGAGGCTCTTGACCCAAACTCCTCCCCACTTCCCCGTCTTTCCTTCCCCTCAGAAATAACCATATCAATCCCTGTATATCTCACATGATAAATATGTAGAGACCTGAGGTGAGATGTCAAAAAGATGATGTGGAGGTTAGAGGGAAAAGGTCAAATTGGATTAAAGAGTTAAGGCAGATGCAGCCACTCAGACAGACAGAGAAGGAGAAAAACAATGAACTGAGAAGTGAGTGACTTATCTATATTTTGACTAGTTGTCTTTCTCAGCAGAAGAATGAGTGATATAGGTCACTGTTATTTTTCTTTCCTCTCACAGCTGAGGATTTAATTTCGCTCAGTAAAATATTCCAATTAGCCTCAAACCAGCCCACTATTATTTGAAAAGAGGATAAGATTCTGGAAAATAACAACCAAAAAAATATTCTGAATGGGCAGTAGCTGTCAGTCTAAACTGTTCTGTTAGACTGAGAAGGACAGAAAAGTTGGGTTCTGATTGACTGATTTATTCAGGATGCATTTTTTGTTCTTCATTCAACTTTCAATTGTATATACACCTCATGAGTACTTAGTAAAAAAATATCTCAGAGGGCATCTTCTGTGTGTAAAATTCAGCAAAAGTAAGGAAGCACAAGGGCAACTAAAAATAGAACTCAAGACAACTCAAAAATAGATAGTTTTAAGAAGTTCCTATACTTTACAGCATTGAAGTAGTTCAGGTGCTCTCAATTTTAAAATTACATTTTTCCCCTCACATTTTTTGTTTAGCTTTAGAAATAGATTTCTGTTACAAGAATTTACATTAAGTGGTGTCTTACTCCCTGGATAGTCTCTTTGCAATAGCAGTGGTGGTGTTTGAATTAAGATTTGCTTGGTGGAATTGAGAATATCAGTCTGGTGTTACCTGTGAAATACAGTGATGACTTGAGGCAAGGACACCACTGCCTGTGTGTGCTCTGTGCTAAAAATATTCTGCCAGGCATTGTATTCTTAGGCAATTCCTCTTCAGAATTTATAATTTCTTAGGAAATAATCTGAAAAGAGAGTCTGTACTGCTTCAAAACTGCCATTGCTAGATGGCCTTTAATATGGTTTTGCCTCATGCACTATTTTCAGTATTTCTGTTGCCTACTGTCATAGGTGATGGGGCCAAGACATTTGTCCTTTACAGCATATGTCTACTAACAGTGATATAGAGAGACTTACTTCAGTTTATATTGCAGGTGGAGGCTTTACATCAAAACGAGGAACATTTGGAACGACTGGGAAGTTGGAAACTATGATGAGTGTTTCCTATGGGCGAATAGAAGATCTGGTTTTCTCTGGTGCAGCTACTGGAGACATTTTTATCTGGAAGGACACTCTGTTGATTAAGACAGTGAAAGCCCATGATGGACCTGTGTTTGCCATGCATGCATTGGATAAGGTGTTTATTCTTTTATGCAGTTCTTTCATCTTTGTTATTTTTGTTGCAGTGCTGGATTGCAGAAGGATTTAATTCATCTTCCAGAAAAGTAGCTCTGGTTTTGTATATGTAAGCAATACGTTGTCCTTCATTGCACTAGCACTGAGGGTACTTCAATAATGAAAACTGTAACAGAAAGCCAATTACACTTGATGACTCTGAGTGTGATTAAAATCACAAACCCATTATTAATGAGTTTTGTTAGTCAAAGATAGGTACTTGTAAGCTCCATGTTATATGTGTTTTTTCCCTGAGCAATGGCTTTCTGATCTAATTATGCTGAATTTATTTCTTACTGTGTCACTTGTCACTTTCAGATTTGTAGCCCACAGGAGAGTAACAGGTAATGTTCATTGCCTCCTCAGCCTCATCCCCAAAATATTTTTGTATTATCCGTTATCAAAATTTGAAACATAATTTTTTAACTAATGTTATCACCTTATCTTAAGCAAGCAGGACTTCAGATATCCATAGGTTTTGTTTGAGTGAATTATCCAAGATAACAACAATATTTTCCTGCAGTTGTATCAATAAATCTTTACAAGAAAAGCTTCAGTATTTTTAATTGGACACAAGAACAAAATGCAAGGGAGAATGTATACTGCCTTTGGACATGACTTTTGAAATGTCAACATATGAGCACTGAAATTTTTGTGTTTTTGTATTGTGACTATACAGGGGTTTGTAACTGGTGGAAAGGATGGAATTGTGGCACTCTGGGATGATATGTTTGAAAGATGTCTGAAGACATATGCTATTAAAAGAGCAGCACTCTCTGCTAGTTCTAAAGGTATTATTTTTCAGTGTGTTTTAATAAGGACTATATATGTGAAGCCTGGTAAAATGACAGTATTACGTATTAGATCTTAATCAGAACACAAAGGAACAATAATATACTACTGCAGTTTTGTGCTGGAGTCTTTCTGGTTTGATTGATAGAGGTTGTATTTCACACCATCTTTGACATTTATAGTCTGTTTTGCTGTTTCCTCTATTCCATGACGTTTGGCTTTGTTTTTGCTGAAGAAATGTCACAAGCCTGCAAGTCTGCATGTTCCAAAATCTGTTCTATTTAGCAGCTTCCTCAACTGGCCAAATTTCACGTAGTAGGACCAAGGTCCCTATGAGTTAGAAAAACATGTTAAATTGCACTTTCCCAGGAAGCAATGTGGAATCCTGCAAAGTGATATTCACAGATAATGACAGAATTAATGGCCATGGTGCTGAAGCATCTGAACCCCTTATACGCTGTCACCCCTTATAAGGCAGTCAAATGTTAGTCCTTACATTGCCACAACACAAACTAGCATAAGATCACCTCCTTTGAATTAGATGGCTTGATTATGTGATAGTGTGATGAGGCAAGTGTGTCTTATGTTTCATAATTTTAAACAGATTTTAATTACAGATGTTACAAGATGTATAAACTGTAGATTATATGAGACTGATTTAAAAATAAAACCCTAAAATGAATATCTTTGTGTTCTTCAGGTTTACTTTTAGAAGACAATCCCTCTATCCGAGCTATCAGTCTAGGACATGGTCATATATTAGTTGGAACTAAAAATGGAGAGATACTTGAAATTGATAAAAGTGGCCCTATGACTCTACTTGTCCAGGTACTGTGTGGGTCTTCCATGTAAAAATATTTCATGTAGGATAGAAAAGCCAATACGATTTTCCCAGGCATTTTATTTTTTATTTCATTAATCCCCTTTGCCACTGTTACTTTCCTTGTGCAGGCAGGAGATGATGTTTTCTTATGTTAGTTACTTTAAGACTAACTGTGGATTACAGAAGTCTGAAGGTAGAACAAATAGTTCATTAAGTTTAAGGGCTGATGAGACTTGTTATGAGTTTTAAGACATTTTAGTTTAAGCCCCAACATCAAAATGAAAAATTAAGAATAAAGACAACAAAATTTATTTCATAGTGTAGTTCAATGCACACAATTTTACTGAAAAAATACTGAAAGATCCTATACTTTAATGTGCAAAAAAAAACATTTCAAAGTTATGGCAGTTTTCTGCAGTGACACACAATTGTCATTTCAGATGTGCAAAACATAAGGGGAGCTCTTTTTGCAAGATGATATTTTGCAAAGTTTGATTTTAAAATATTCATATGTATGTCCATGTATTCAATGTTGTTTTGGTTTAATGTCTTGAATAATCTTAATGTCATTATATAAAACATTGTATATATAATTTACTGAGTTATATTATGTCAAGTTTTAACTTTTTTTTGTTTTCTATAATTTACTTAATTAACATTGTTTAAAAAGAAAATTAAAACAAAAAAAAACCACCTTTCAGATCTGTATTGAAAATCACCTTTAAATTACCTGATTGCTGTGAGGTTTCTGGTAAAAAGAAGTGTTGTAATTGTCATCCAGTTTAAGTGACGTACATAAGAACTTCCATCTAAATATAAGGAGGAACTTCTTTAAGGGTAGCAGAGCACTGGAATAGGCTCTGTAGTGGAGTCTCCATCTCTGGTGATATTAACCTGCCTGAAAGTGTTCCTGCTTAATGTCTAGATGAACCTGCCTTGGCATTGGGTTTGGACTCAGTGATCTCAGGACGTCACTTCCAACTCCTGCCATTCTGTGACTCTTGCATGCATGAACTTGAGCCACACTAGAAAATACGTAAAGTGTAATCAAGGTGTCATGACATTTCCTCCCCTTTTTTTCTGTTCATATTTCAACATCTCAACAAAAACACCAATTACCAAATTGAAATTCAGGCTAAGATTTAACCTTGAAATGCAGTGCCAACAAGATGTGTGCAACAAGAAATAAAAATAGAACAAGAGTTATTAAGAGTTTGAAAACAGAGTTACTGGGAAATATGGGAAAAAATAAGTATGTATATGTTGGGCAAAGAAGTTCTCCAGGAGCTAAAAATTATGTCAATCTTGAAGACAGATTAGCCCATATTACAATTTCAGGACAAAGTCCTTTTTGGTGTATAACTATTTCCTGTTTGTTTCAAGTCTGAAATAGTATTGGAAGAATAAAAATTACAGCTCATAGTAGTGGAGGAGATATGGAAGAGTCTTATTTTAGATGGTTTTCAGAAGAAATGGGTCAGACATTCAGATCTCTTTGAACATGGAACATTTTTGAGAGGAGATAGTGCAAACCTTCTTGCCTGACTCTTATGAAAGGAGACAGAGCAAGTGCTAGAACATGTTATGTTAACCCAAACATGTTACTTTCTCTTATTTTAAATAATTCCCTTTAGGGACATATGGAAGGAGAAGTCTGGGGCTTGGCAGCTCATCCTCTCTTGCCTGTCTGTGCGACAGTAAGTGATGATAAAACACTACGAATCTGGGAACTTTCATCCCAGCACCGCATGCTGGCAGTGAGGAAACTCAAAAAGGGTAATTCTCATTTGGCCATGCTCTGTGACAGCAATAATTCTACTCTCTTCCTGTAGCAGTTCCATCTCTGCTTTTGGTGCATGACTCAGGCATTAATGAGAGAGGAAGGGGACACAGTCATTAAGAAATTGGAAGCATAGGAAAAATTGTCTTGGGCATGTGTCAAGTCAATGAAAAGGGTAACAATAAAAAAAAAAATCTAATCTATTGTAATTAATAGTAATAAAATTAACTTTAATACATTTTACTCTGATTTCAAGGTGAATGAGTTGATCAGAATAATTTTCCTCCATAAGAACACTTAAGGCCAGCATATTTGTTGCTGACATTAAAGTTTCCTTATGAAGACAAACTGCGTGTTGAGCAGCACAATCAGCCTTCAGCAGCAATATGAGTTTACATGTTATACCAACTTCTCTGAAAATGAACAGCTTTCCTGTCCTCTCCAAGCTCAAAAGCTGCCTTCTCAAAATTACCCTTATTTCATTTACTCATTGATGTCCTTCAGATATTTTATGGTGTAAATTCAGTGTTTCATTTTCAGTGACAGATTCAGAGCACAGCAACTCTTAAGTGCTTGAAGGAAAAGAATCACATGTTTTGGAGAGGTGACCTCAGGAACAGGTGATTATAGGTGTATCAGATAGTATGGTCAGAAATAATGCTGTCTTTTTAAAATGTGCTCCACCTGCAAGGAGCACTTTCATATGATGTCATCAGTAATAACAATGAAGCTTTAGTGTAGTATCCCTGAAAGACATGCTGTTACTCTACCATAATGAGTCTTAGAGTTTTCCATCTAAGTATTCTTGTTATGTGTTTGGTGGTTTGGGGTTTAACATGTTTATTTCTGTCATTGGTCTGTTTAGACATACTTGGAAGGTGGTAGTCACACCTAAGCCCATTTCAGGATTGATCAAGTCACCACTGTCAACAACCACTGTCTATGCAGAGGCTGCATTCCCATTTAGTAAAACATAATCAGAGCCTTCCTATCACATAAAGGATGTACAAATCTATGTACTTGATGCAAAAATCCTCTCTATTGCAGTTTATTAATGGTTTTCTCAGTCAAATAAGTTTGTAAACCTTAAGATGCTCCTTTCCGTTTTCTGTTTTAGCCTGGAAAAGAGGAGACTCGGGGAGACCTTACTGCTCTTTGTGACTACCTGAAAGGAAGTTATAGCCAGGCAGGAGTTGGTCTCTTCCCCCAGACACCCAGTGACAGAACAAGAGGACGTGCTCTCAAATTGCGCCAGGGCAGGTTTAGGCTGGACATTAGGAAGAAGTTCTACACAGAAAGAGTAATTGCCCATTGGAACAGGTTGCCAGGGAGGTGGTGGAGTCACCATATCTGGGGGTGGTTAAAAGGAGACTGGATGAGGCACTTAGCACTATGGTTTAGTTAATTAGAAGGGTTGGATGATAGGTTGGATTCAATGATCCTAGAGGTCTTTTCCAACCTGGTTAAATCTGTGATTCTGTTACAGGTGGACGATGCTGTGCCTTTTCTCCTGATGGGAAGGCCTTGGCTGTAGGGCTGAATGATGGGAGCTTTCTGGTGGTCAATGCTGACACTGTGGAAGACATGGTCTCTTTTCACCACAGAAAGGAAATGATCTCAGATATAAAATTTTCACGAGGTATCATCAGATAATAAATCGAAAGGGCAGTGTTTGTCTTAGAGTTTGATTTTCTCCACTAGACAGAAGACTGAATGTTCAGAAGGTAGATTGGTTTCTATGCCCTCCATGCATTTTTATATTGTGTGGTTGTATAGAGCCTGGTATGCAAGCCACCCCAGCTGGTGCATTTGGATGCACCACAGTAATAAAAATGCATGACAGTAATGCTTTTAACATGTACACCTTTAATAATCACTGGGTCTTTTCTTTGCAGAATCAGGGAAGTACCTTGCTGTGGCTTCGCATGACAACTTTGTAGATATTTACAATGTACTTACCAGCAAAAGAGTTGGCATTTGTAAAGGTGCATCTAGCTACATCACCCACATTGACTGGGACTCAAGAGGTAAAATGTTTGACTAGATGCACACACTAAAATTGCTAATAAAATGCCCATAAAATTCAGTATCAGAAAACTGTGCTCATACCAGTTACTGAGATAAGCTGTAACTATTAATGCAAATGATTTTTCAGCGTCAAGCACCATATGGGTTCAGCATAATTAAATTTGTTGGTGGAATGCATTCACACTTGTAGCATTTATAGCAGAGCACATGGTACTTCACTGCTGACAGCACATGACTAAAATGTCACTTAGGAACATAATACTGGGTTTCTGTATCCTGTTCTTTTTCTAGTTTTGCAGTGTGTGACACTTTTTTCTATTCCACCTTTTATGTCCAATTTCCTTTCTTTGCTGAGCATGATGCAGCAATCACTCTAGGGAAGTTAAGGAGGCTTACTGTCACATCTAATTAAGTGTAGCAGGATTGATAATGAGCTCATGCAAATATGCCTTCCCAAACCTAATGTGATTCTCTGTGGAGCCACCTGTGTGTCTGAACCCTGCTTCCCTGGCTGTGCTAGTCCCAGAATGTGGTACAAGCTTACTGACAACAACAGGTGCTAACCTCCTTTCAGAATCCATTCAGGTCCAGTTGCCATTCTGAGCTAGTAAAGCCATGCTGCAACAGAGGTAGCACTGTGTGCCTGCTGACAGCCTGGTACTCTACTGGTAGTTGTACATGCAGTAATAGCAATGTGTCTGATACAATTTGTGTACTTATAGTAGACAGCTCTCTGATGTATTGTATGTATAGATATAAAGACACTGGAAATTCTTAGTGTGTCCTTAATGGTATTCATTGGAAACTCTAACTGAACTGCTAGATGTGAGGGATTAATAGATTAAGTTGTGTTACATAGGTGTTACAAGGGTGGACATGGCACTGCTGTAGCCCCATATTACACTTCTTCTTGTCAGTGGTTCCAACAGACTGAATGTAGGTTGTTTTACAAAGGGCAAGATGCCCAGTTGAAATACAGCAATGCTGGAGCTGCACACATTCACAGCAGCAGATAATCTCATCCAGGGTTTCTCAGAGTGCTTTCCCTGGCACTTTCCCTGGCAGTTTAAATATTGTAGAACTGCTTTTGAGTAAAATCCTTATAGGATTTCTTACTCTACAGCTCTACTCTAGAGTTGTTAGTTTGAAAAATCCAGAAAATGCTTCTAATTTTCTTCTATCAGAGATATGATACCTCTCAATTTGGAAGTACTTTTTGCTTCTTCATGCACAGATGCTTGCTGACATACTATCAGTTGCATACAGGATTATCTTCGTAACATAGTATTTGTATGGGTGTGGTAAACTTTTTCTACAAAGGACAGTTTGCTGCATAGCTGGTCTGTATGGCAATTAGTGAAAATCAAATGGGGACCTACAGTGTTTCTAACTTTTGGGAAAGCTGTCTTGTAAAATTCTTATGAACATTAATAGCATATGTTTTGTTTTTCTTTAAACTTTCGATTATCATGATGATGAAAACACAAGCAAAACATTTCTTAGTGGAAGCAAGTGATTTGCTGCAAGTCCAAATTTTTTTTAAGGCTATTGGATGGTATTAAATTATTACTTCTGCCATAAATCAGGAGTATAGGATTCTTACGAGAGTGATTCTGAACATCTGCATCACTTTTGCTGTGAATAACTCTCTGGACGATCATTTCTTTGCTTACCCCCAGAAATCTCTTCTCTAAAAAAAAAAGTTCCGAATATTCATAACAATGAATAAGATTCATAATAAACTCTTATTTCATATCCAGGAAAGTTATTGCAAGTCAATTCTGGTGCCAAAGAACAACTATTTTTTGAAGCACCAAGGGGGAAAAGGCATATTATAAGAATTGCTGAGGTATGAACTATGCTTACTGGATTTTTTACTGTGAAAGTTATTTTTCTGGGCTGTTAAAAATTAGCATATTTTATCCTCAAATGGTGTGGTTTTTTTTCCTTTTAAAATACTGCACTTACAATGGTTAAAATTATTTACTCTTTCTATACAATGTTTTTGCTAGCATTTGTAAATGGGTAGAACTTGTAAATTTCTGTTTGTATATCTGATCGTTTGCTTAATAGCAATCATTCCCAGAATCTCCTTTCCTGAAACAATCACCCCTTTGCTTGTGTACTCACTGTGCATACAGGTTACAAAACATCTTTAAACAGCATGAGCTGGCTTTTAGTGGTGATGATTATTTGGAACGCACAATTCTTCTACCAAATGGCCAATGTTTAACATCTCTTTAAGGAGATTTGTATCCAGATCATGCTCTACCTTGGCAAAATGAGAAGACTTAAACTATTAAGTCTTTTGATAAAGATACGCAATTTGTATTAAGGACCTAGAAACAATGAACCTTTTCTAAATCTTCAGTTAATATCAAACATAGGAAAATGTATACATTAACTGGTGTGTATTTGGTATGTATTAAGATGACTTCTTCTCTTGGGTAAATTTTGATTTCAGATAGAGAAGATTGAGTGGGACACTTGGACATGTGTTCTGGGTCCTACTTGTGAAGGAATTTGGCCCATGCACAGTGATGTCACTGTTGTGAATGCAGCTAGTCTTACCAAAGATGGAACACTGTTAGCTACAGGAGATGATTTTGGTTTTGTGAAGCTTTTTTCGTATCCAGTGAAGGTAAGAAGTGTGTGTATTTCTGTCATTAGGAAGTGTGCAAGGAAAGGAATTAAGGAAAACACTATTAGCAGTATGTCAGCTTGCTAATGTGTGAATTCTTTGTGCTACAGGGCCAGCATGCAAAATTCAAGAAGTATGTGGGTCACAGCGCGCAGGTAACCAATGTGCGGTGGTTACACAATGATTCTGTGCTGCTGACTGTAGGTGGTGCTGATACAGCTTTGATGATCTGGACCAGAGAATTTTTGGGCATTCAGGAGAGTAAGCTGGTTGATAGTGAAGAATCAGACACAGATGCAGAAGAGGATGGAGGTAAAAAGAATTGTATAAAACAAGGCTTTAATTTAGTCTTCATTCCACAGACTCACATGGGCATTTAACTTGAAGTGGGCAAGAAACATTAATGTGCTACGGTACAGTGTAGGGAGAGCTTGGTAGGATTTGTTTCCTTCTTTTTATTGTTGCAGATCATATTATTTTCTACTCTTCCATTACGAAACAAGGATAGTTTGTTTTATTTTGTTTTGTTTTCCTAAGGTTATGATAGTGATGTTGCAAGAGAAAAAGCAATTGACTATACCACTAAGATCTATGCAGTAAGCATCCGAGAAATGGAAGGGACCAAACCACATCAGCAGCTGAAGGAGATTTCTGTAGAAGAGAGGTATGTCACACAAAGGCATTTGTTGCCAAATGTACGTTGCATCCTTAACTGAATTAAAATGAGTCCTTAGAAATAAGACAAGAATTTTAACATTCACAGGGTAACATTGAAAATAGTCTTCACAGGGTACAATTGTGAATATGATGGAGAAAAATGCATATATGTAAGTAAATCAGCTGTGAGCATTGTGTTCTCTGCAGTTCACATATGTAGTTATACTCTATCTTAATTAGTATGTGGAGCTGTGCATATGTCTGCAGGAGAGCGTATGTGATAGGGTGAGTGTATGTGAGGCTTTCAGTGGTGTTTCCACTGCAGATTTTTAGTTGCTTGTAATCACACCAGGTTGTTACTTTTAATGTTGAAATTCCCCATAACACATGTTGGACTTAATCTGAAATATTGGGGAAAAAAAAAAAAAAAAAAAAAGGAAAGAAGCTGAAATGAGAACAGTAGTGGAGAGAACAGTAAAGAGAAGAGGTAAAAGTTAAGCACTGAGTCGGTCCAGTGAAGCACAGAGCTGGATGAGTTGGTGAGTAAAAATTGTTTGGGGCAAGACTGTTGGGACAGAACAGGAGTATCTCTAACCAGTAAAGTAGATTCCTCTTTGTAATAGGGAGCAGTAAAGATACACCTGTGAATCTAGTTGATGAATCAGCTGTGGATCCATGCAGTCTCCTCGGATAAAATTTATTTTTATATGTGTTCCTTCTTTTATTATGTATTTTCTTGCTTTTGCTCAGTGTTGGGCACTGACAAAACAAACAAGTGCTGTGGGTTAGCTCACATGAAGAATTTAAGCTTAATTGTTTCCTGTCAGTCTATGCAGAACATGTGGCTAATAACAATGCCAGTGGTCCTGCCACAGGGGTCCTGCTCTAGTTAGAGAACAGGATAGAGAGTCCTCAGGGAACAGAAGAGTTGCAAAAGGAAACGCTGGTGCACTGTAGGACCCCTGCTGCAGGTGCTGCAGGAGATGAAAGCTGCTTATAGAAAATGGCCGGCACATCCACAAGAGACCTTTCTGGAGCCTGTAGAGCTGCCTTCTTTCTCTTCCTGTCACAGAGCTGCTTGGTGATGGTTGGCAGATAGAATATTGCTACAGGCAGCCTCTAACTTGTGTACCAACTTCTGAGATTTTTGGCTTTAAATCTCCTTAGTGTCCCAATTTGTGAGATATAAAAAGAAGTTAGTAATACTTCTAATCTTGTATTTGGAAAATAAATGAATTTATGTTTTTAAAGCTCTCAGAGAATATGGTACTGGACATCATGGGCAAAAAGTAAAAATATTTTAAAATTCAGGATATGAAATGAGAAGAAAAATGTAGCAGCCCTTTTATTTTTTTGACAAATACAGCAGGAGGATTAGTGATCTTTTCAAATAAAATATTAGACCATAATAGTTTCTTCTCCTGTTTTCATTTACCCATATAAATTTTTTGTTTCTCATTTTTCTATAAATGTGTTATCTAGCAAACATGAATGTTTTGAGATTGAGTTTAAAAAGGGCTGGGTTGGGGGAGGGGGCAGAATTTTGGTTTTGGTGAATATAACTAAAGTGGTACTACACATGAACTAATAAATGCCAGTGATACAATGGCCAGATGTTTTACATAGAATCCCAGAATGTGAAATACATCAGAGACCCTTGCACCTTCCGGCTACTTTGTTCTGCTTTGATGATGCAAAAGTATCTCTGAAAGGAGTTTAATTGACCGGTTAAGCTGAGCTTTCAATTGTTTTGTGCTAGTGAATTCCCAACAACATGAGCATAAGCATCAGTCTCTCCTGCAGCTTTTCAGCACTGTTTTCAGTCATAGAATCAGTCAGGGTTGGAAGGGACCACAAGCATCATCAAGTTCCAACCCCCCTGCCATGGGCAGGGACACCCTACCCTAGATCAGGCTGGACAGAGCCTCATCCAGCCTGGCCTTAAACATTTCCAGGGATGTGGCCCCAACCAGCCCCTGGGCAAGCCATTCCAGGGTCTCACCACTCTCATGGTGAAGAACTTCCTCCTCACATCCAATCTGAATCTCCCCACCTCCAGCTTTGCTCCATTCCCCGTAGTCCTGTCACTACCTGATAGCCTAAAAAGTCCGTCCCCAGCCTTTTTGTAGGCCCTCTACAAGAAGTCCAGGAAAGGGAACCACTGTAGTCCCTTTGGCTCCCGGTTAGGAAGCTTTCCTTCTCTGAGACCTGGAACTGGGTCTGCTGTCTGATGCCAGCAAGTACTGTGCTTTTAAGAATGTCTGAGCCTGCTGTGTACACTTCAGGCTCAGTCTGTCCACATTTTCAGTCCTGCACTACCTAAGCCAATTGAGCTGAACTTGCTGGGTTGCTGTGGAGGAAGGCACCCCTGAAGTGAGCAGGCACTTTGTCTCTTTCAACGTTTTTAATAAAACATACTGTACTTCCAAAATAAGATGTTGCAAGACAAAGGAAGAAGGTTTCCAGTTTGCCACATTAGCACTGGTAATCCATAATGCAGGGAAAATGTGGCTTATGCTGCCCAGCCTTACAAAGCAACACTGAAACTGGGAGCTCCTCTGATGCTTCCACACTATCCACTCTGCTCATAGGTGGTGAGCTAACTACATGATTAGGTATCTCCTCTGCAGTGAAGATACCTCATCTGGCCTTCCATTGCCAGAATAGTCTTTTCATAATGACTTTACATGAAAATAGCCTGAAGGAATAACCTGTCCCATAACAAGTTTTAGACTGAGGAGAGGAAAGTTGTAACAGGTGCTGTGTCCTGTTTTCTTCTTAGTGTCTCTATGTAATCAACAATTTTGCCCTTCATTTTAAAATAGCTTTAAAATAAACCCTTGAACCCTTGTAACTGTCCTTTCCATCTTTTTTGCTAAAGAGTCACAGCTATTCTATACATTTTTAATATGTCCTCTTCCAATTACAACTACTTCAGTATAATCACATCTTTGGTGTTTGGAATTTCGTGTTCTGACACATTTGTCAACAGATTCCGTTGTTTTCATAAATAGCTTGTTAGGCAAAGATATGGTTATGCTCCTCTTTTCTTCAGCAAATTAATTAATTACCAGAATTTGTAGTCATACAATTAGAAGCAAAATGCTATGGTGAGATGCAGGCAAAACTGCAGTTTCTGAAGGTGTCATGCTGGGATAAGGTCTTAAACTGTGAAAGGTACTGGAGCTTGGCTGCAGTAAGATGAGACTAATGGGTATAGCTTCTGCAGTTCTCAAATACTTTAATTTTTGTCTAAAATTGTACCCAGTATATGCACAGTTTATGCAGAATCTTGACACTCTGAGTTTTGAGTGCTCTGGAGAGAAGCCAACTTTTCTCATAAGACAGATGAATTGTGAGGCAACTTCAGAACTGTTCCAGATTCCATCTTTTCTGAGAATACAAAAGAATGCAGCAGTTAATGAAGAGGTTGTCTGACCATATTCTAAAAGCTTCCTGAAAGCACTGGGCTGAGTCCAAAGTGACAAATGATCAAACCAGCAGAAATTAAAAAGTCTACAAGTTTTCACCTGTCAGTGTTCAGGAAAACAGGAGTTGTAATTCAGCAGGTCTTTGGGATGTGGAGTCTTGACATTTCTATGCAGGAGGCTGAATGAGATGGCAACAAGCGATACCAAAGCCAGTTCACAAAGCTTTAGTGCTTCTGCAAAAGGCACAGCAGAAGTAGGCTCTTCAAGTCTCTTTAGATATGGAGAAGGGAACCAAGGGGATGTATTCTGTTCTCTTTCAGCCCAGTGTGTGTGAAAACCTGATAGTCTTTTGAGGGGGAAGATTGTCAAGAGAAAATATTCCAAATATTTCTCTTAGTAATTGTACCATGTATCTGCCTGAATCCCCAAAGACTGTGCACGTGATGGGATGTGCACACTGAATACACTGAGATTGATAGACATTGGCTGAATTTTGACATTGGCTAGTTCACTTCATTGAAAAAGGCAGTGAGGTTCTAACAATAAAGCTGCTTTACTGTATTTTCTTTGTGTTTGAGAAAGGAAAAAGTGTGACCTGTTCATAGGTATAGTGGGTAGAAACCCAGAATTACACAGAGTTTAAATTAAGAAAAGAAAGGAAGAGGGAAAAAAATAAGCTTCCAGCTTAAGCAAGAGACAAGAAAAGCTGGGCTGTCCTATGAGTCTTGAGGGCCAGGACTCACTATGTTTCTTTTTTTAAACAGTAATATTCAGAAGGTTAATTGTTGTGTTAAAGAATATTTCTCTGCTTACATAATACAAAGTTGTGATGTAGGAGACAGTTTGGTTCAAGAAGATGGCTCTTTTATTTTCCTCTTTTTTATAGCTACATCTGTCATTAACCTTCGTGTTTGCTAGAATAAGGCAGCAGAACTCTGTGCTTCTGTAGTATTAGGAGTGGTGAATCTGGAATACTCAAAGTACACTATCTCTCTAGAAATAGCTGTGACAGTTCAGGAGATGTTTGATCTCGGGAATTGCGTCTCTTGAGAAGACTGCAAGTACGCAGTTGAGAGGCAATATAGGCACTGCTGGGTTATGAGTGCAGAGCTTTTCAACAACCACCACCTTTCTGGAAAAGAATTGACAATTCCCAAGTCAGAGAAGAGGATCTAGCAGTTCATGCCCCTTACGAGAAAAAGTAGGAGGATAGATCTGATGTATGTATAACTGACTTTGAACAGCTGCTCTGTGCCCTCCATTATGACCTAGCGTGTGCTCTGGGCCTAGCATAATCCAGCAAGGTAGAAAGGAAAGCCAAATTACACTGGTCTTCTCCAGATCTCCAGGGTATTGATGCCCTAAGCAAATTGGGCAGAGAAGTTTAATGATTATAAAGGGGAAAAAACCCTTGCATTGACAAACATAGAATAAGCAAAGCCCTTTATCAAATGTACTTTTCCTGTCTCATTTATCTACGTCATGTAAATAGTGATTCTGCAGATATCTTGGAGAAACATAGAAGTTACGTAATGGATTTTATTTGCAGGACTTGAAATAAATCATAGTCTGGTACACAAAGTTTAATGTCTCTGTCATCAGTTACAGCTTTAGTGTGGGAAAATAACAGGAGATAGGAGACTGAGGAAGAATTTTTTAATGTCTTGCAGTTGTATTAATCTCTGCTTTTGATTGAGATGATTAACTGATTTTCATTTCTCTCTCCTCTCCCCAACCTTCTTGTTTTTCTTCTTCTCCCTTTCCATGTCTGTCCTCCTATCCTCACCACCTGCCTTTATTCCCCCTCCTTCGTTTTTTGCTCCTCTGATTGGCATCACCTTCTTTGCTCTGCCTCTGTGATACAGAAGTGGGGTGCCAATGAGAGGTGCCACAAGAGCAGTCTCGCGGTGTGGAAGTTCCAAGAGCAATGCTCCCACACCACGGGACCACTTGGTCACTGGTGGGACTGTCCCAGACAATCCAGGACAATTGTAAGATCTACTGTCATGTAGAAACTGTTCTTCAGCTCAGAAAAGGGCTACCTGTTAAACTGGGACCATTTTAACTAGCAAAGAGTTGATATGATGAAAAGTCAAACACACTTGTGTGACGACTGTATTTATGTTACTAATATGAGAGGCAAAGATACATTTGTGTTATGCTTTCTACTAACTGTTAACATGGATCCTGTGCTTGCAGCTTCCAGTTACTTCAATTTGCATGACTGCATAAATGAAAATTCTTGTAATATACCTGGTGCTGGAAAACCGTTTAAAGCAGGCTGAATGAGTGAAAACCAAAGCAGCGGCATTAGCATGTTTGTCCAGTTTTCTGCTTTTTTAACATACTGACTGGTTTCACTCCAAGTTACCTGTCTCAGAGTTGTTATGCATAATTTGTAATCATATGTCCTGATACAGACAATAAGCTGAAAAAGCTTAAGAATTTGGACTTTTTTTCCCTTTAAATACTATACTTTGTTGTTTTTTTTTTCTTTTACAACATCCACTGAATTATATAAGCTTTCAAAATGGCCCTGACAGGTGGCAAGTACAACCTTTTGTGCCACAAACTATTAGGCATATGACTACAAGGTCTGTTCATGCACTTCTACATGCACATGTCTGTGAGTGCAATGTAAAAGCTTTGAATGTGAATCTGTGTAGGTGGGAACTATATGAAGTGTGTCTGGAAAAAAAACATCTCTAGGGTGGAGAAAATAACTCTGCACTTATTTCAGCAGAAACCTACTGTTTGAGTAGCATCTTTTTGAATATGTACTTTTACTTTGTCAAAAGCATTATGTCAAGTTAATGCATCCTAAATGGATTTGGCAGCATGCTGGTTTCATCACATTTGACCCCAAGGCTTGCACACATTGTGACTGGTGTTTTTATGGTCCCTGCTAACCTTCTGACCTAAGAGTTAGTCATGTTTCTCCCACTATGTCAGCACAAAGCTGGCCCAAAGGTTGTCTTCAATTACGTGACACTGTGGGTGTGGAATTGAGAGATGTCATTACTATCACAATGTACAATGTGTCTCTGTTACCAGCCTTTCTCACACTGAACTTGAGCACTCTCTGCACTGAGGTTAATGCAAAATGCTCAGCTCTTTTGAAGGTTATTCAGTGGAACGATGCTGTTTTTCTGCCCATTATGTTTTACCTCCAACCCAAAAGGTGTCCATATACTGTTGGCTGAATATTTTTATTTATACAATGAACACTGCTTCAAAGCAGATCAGAATTCATGTAAGGAATAACGAATCATATGGAAAAGACTCTTTCTCTCAAACAATCACAAACCCCAGGAAAAGAAACCCCCTAAAGAAAGAGGGACATTCCCAAACTGGTTAAAGTTGGGTTGATTCCGATGTCATAATAGTAATGGAGAGAGTTCTGCTGAAGTCTAATTATCTAACATGTTCAAAACTTTTTAGATCAAACCCAGAAGTCAATGTTTTGCTGAAAGCAAGTTACAGTGTGTTCCTTGAAGCTGATTTAGGCAAGGGAGGATAAAGGATCTTCCAGCCAGCCCTGTGTGGTGTATAATGTATGGCAGATCTCCATGCCATAGGTCCAGCCTGTTGCAGCAAGTGCTTAGATTAACAGTTTTGAAAGATCTTTAGAACAATGAACTTGTTAAAAAAAATCTTCAAATTTCATTCAGAAGTGATTACCCTTATTAATCTGCTTTTCCACTTGCTTCACATTTGGAGACTGAACTAGAAGGCCATGTGAATGCAATGACTAGCTTCCCTTACCCAATACTCAGATGGCTATCACCACCATACTTTCTGTTATACTACTTCTTTTCATTTTTTTAAAGAGTGCATCAGCATACATGTAAAATCATAAATACTGTAACTGTGCTAAAGGCTTTTTCAGTGCTGGGGTTTAAATACAGATTACAATTAGTGTTTCCCCCGGTATTGTTTCAGCTTTATTTTGATCTGCTGTATTAGCAAAGTATTTTCATTTAAAATACTATCCTTTTTTGTTGTTTTGTTACATACAACACGTACCAGAAAAATGACAGCATATAAATCCTCTATTTATTTTGGGATGGGAAAATTGTAGGGTCTTGAATTCACAAAATCTTTTAATAACTTCTTAAAGATGTAGGAGTTTTGTGGTAGCTTTAGGGCACTTGTGAGTCCCCCTCCCTCCCGTCAGTAGTGTCAGCATAGTTTTAAAAGCTGCCT